>OY720635.1:91543158-91836882 GCA_963169105.1 Ceriagrion tenellum | reverse complement strand
CCTCGTTGCAAATAATGTGTTAATGGTTGCAGAGAAAACCGTTGGTGGACAACTTCCTCCTCTCCAAATGACTGAATTGCACTAATTATACTCCACATTAAACTTTCATTTCAGTTAATGAACCGAGCCTAGCTTCAATATCGTCATTCATTTGGTCTCTGATAGACTTCGTCGCCGCGTTTGTCTGAAAGTAACCGTTTTGTGGCGATGCATGCGCGGGTTTGAGGTCCTGTTGTCCTCCCATCACTCCTTGCATATCGTTGAAATCTCTACAATTATAACTTGCCCAGCGATGCCGTCACAGAAGTTTTCCAGAGTTTTTATATTCACTAAGGAATCAGTCTTTTCTAGGACAGAAGCTGTGATATAGTCACTAAGGAATCAGTTTATTCTGGGACAGAAGCTGTGATATAGTCACTAAGGAATCAGTTTTTTCTAGTACAGAAGCTGTGATCTAGTCTTGAGATTTGAATGTACGGTGATTTCTTTCGTTAGCCCGATATTAGCAAGTAAAGTGAGAGGTTATTTTTGTATAGCTTAAATTGCTGTAAAAGTGATTCGTATTTTACGTGTTTTCTTCATTAGATGAGTCTAAAAACGCTTCTAAATACTTTTTTTTTTGTTTTCGTCTTTAATAATGAAATTCTATCAACCAGTATATTGTGTGTCATTTCCAAAGTTAGGTTGATTGGATGCATATGCTTAGGTTTTTTCATCTAGTGCCATCTGCTCGTCATCCTAGTCTTTTTTTATTTCCCCCACAATCGTTAGTTGACATTAATACATGTCTTTCAGTTTAATTGACACTTGTCTAATTGTATTGCACAAATTATGCCTAAAAATGTACTGAGGTACTGGTCTTCTTATGGTAAGAGAAGGTTGAGGGTTGTGGTGTCATGTATTTTCAATAGGTTACCTAAGGATGCGAATGATAAAAAGCCACTTATATGTTAAATGAAATACAGGAAAATACCTCGGGCAAAGTAATAATGTATAAATTTCATAGTGTGTGCGATCTCACATTGGGGATTTAGGGAACTTATTTCTAAATTCATGTCTTACATGCTGACATTTCATGATGATGGCGTTTGAGAGACGCTATCTGATGACACCAAGGCTGAGGTAAACTCTACTGTAAAACGAAGTAATGATAGCAAATTGGTAATTTGGTTAGTTACTATATAATCTCTTTGTATTTGAAGAAAAAGGTATTTGAAACCGTATATTCATTTCGATGAAGGTAGTTTGTTTGTATCATTGACGTCTCATCGGATCCACTCTTAGAACATTCAACTTCCGTATTTATGTGCTTTCTTCCAAAAATATCCATTAAATTCATTATACTGTGCGGAATATTGTCGCAGATAGTTGTCAAAAAGTGGTTTTATAGTTTACCACGTAGCGTGTAAAACTCTCCTATGTTTGGCACTTTATATTTACACATCGCCATTACTTCAGAAATGAAATACATATTTTGCCTCCTTGTCATTTGATAGCGATTTTTGCATACGTTTATCTCCGAACATTTAATTAACTCTGGTACGTTATATTGCTGAAATTTTTCTAATACTTTTCCTGAACTCAGATTTCCATAATATAGACAGCTAACATTTGACTTTCAAACCAATTAAGACGCACTGAACCGTCTTATAGGCTGGAAAGTCACTTGGCATGCTTCCAATTTCAGCATTAGTTACTTCCGCCCTGATTGCAAGAAGCAACCGGTGGAAGAAGCGCCGCGTTGTATCACTATCTTTCTCTCCATTATTTGTATTGCTCAATCATTATGCTTAGGTCATCTCAATTTTCCTCTGATCAAAACATGTAGCAAAGGGAAAGAGGAATATTGTGGGAGAGACAAGTACGTCCTCATAATAGTTATGTGAAACAGCATATGGAGAATGTTTCCGTCACCCAAATTTCCTCTCGACTTGTATCCAGAAGTTGGATAAAATGTAGTGTGAACGATGAAATGATTACAAGAATGCATTAATTTTCTACATCCAACGAATGGTGACCAAAAAAAAACAATAGACTAATATTTACACCTGTTTTCTTCCTAACTCCAAATTTTCTAGGTATGTACCTAAAGTCAACAGAATATTATGTTGATTTGCATACAGTCCCTTATTTATGTGAAGGGAATTCATTTGCGTTAACCACTTATGGTATGGCGATTTGTCTGATTTTGTGCCATGTCTAGAATACTCCCCATAGAAGGCACGATCTCCTGACTTCACTGCGACATACTATTTGCTATTTGTATCTGTTTTTGACATCTTATACATCGCTATATCCAATAAGAAGTTACACCCTAACCATAAAGTAAATTAAATAGGTGATAGAGTCTGATATGATTCATTTAAATTGTTGTCCGGATTCAATGATCTTCATTTATGTACGAGTAGAAGTAGCTGGTGGAGAACGGCAATATAAATTTAAAACAGGCTTTAATTAAAAATTGGAATTCAAGGAGAAGGAGAGAGATTAAGGAGCTTTGCATGAAAAAACTCGTTGCTGAATGCGGAGTTACGAAAGGTATTGGGTTTGAAAATATTTGGTATAATTTATGCTAACAACAGGCAGTTATACGTTTTTATTTGAAAAAGGATTACAGAGGCCATTATTTGCTTGAGCCCTGGAATTAAGAGGTATTCTTCCATGATATGCTGCCGTAATATTTCATGACGATACCATCTAAGGCTTTCTACAAGAGTCTTACTCCTGAATTTACAGTCTTAATCGCTTTTGGCCAAGTCTTATGGGGACACTTCCCCTCACAGTAAAAACTTCCATTTTCCTTATCCTTATATGCAAGTCTCTTCCAGTACAAAATGAGGCCAGGCTAGCCGTTGAACTTATTTAACTTAAAGCTAATCCGGAGCTATACTTAATCTCTTTAGCTGGATTGATCACAAAAATTTTATTTCCTCTGTTTTGTGGGGGCAACATTTTTTGGGATTTGGCAACAACCAAATTGTTGGATTTTTATACATTTTGAAATCCCAGATCCAGTTCACAATTTTAAAGAAATATGATGGAAAATCTGCATTCTCTTTACGTGTCATTTCTTCTTATTTGTATATCTTTAAAATTTAGAAAAAAGGGTTTCAATATTGTGCCGTGTTTTGCGAGTCACATTTTTGTTTATTTATTAATTTTGAACACAAATTATACAACACATTTTCAAATCCGGAGACACTTCGTGACTCATCATTCAGAGATGAGTTATATCTATGCAATACACCATTATTTATCTATTTCTTTGAATTTACTGTTTTAATCAATACTAGTTTAGAGATTTTATTCTCGTTTTCAGAAATTATAAATATCTGTATGCCATTATCGAGGAAGCAAGAGAAAAGTAGCTGGATGGTATGAACATTTCCAACGAAAGGAAAATGGGAACCTACCATAACAAGTCCAACTGTGGACCCCTCTTGGAAAATGGAAAATAAGAAGACATAGGAAGTATTGGATGGAAGGGGCTAAAAGAGAGATGGAAGAGAGAAAGGTCTTAATATTGAACAATAAAACGACCGATGAAACTGGAGAAAAGAAATCATAAGAGCCTTAGGCCGTGTTCCAATCCGATATTATGCACACTTCGTACCCTTATGTGCTCTTTCCGATTGTCATTTTCCGGATGTGACGTTGTATAGTGCGGTTTCAATCCGTTAGAGCGCATCATGGCTAGGGCGCTAGTGCACATAAAAGGTAAGTGTATGACGATGCGCCCTTTTGCGCCCATTTCCCATTTTTTCCCAAGAATTTCCCAAGAATTTCCCATTCGTGAATAATGCGAATTTCCAATGCGATGTCTTGCGATAAATTACAATTGTGAGTGACCAATGGATGTTCTTCCGATATACTAGGGACAGGACGAAAGGATAATACAATTCATCGGCCAGCGGAAGAAGTACACCTACCAACTTACGGGTCGAGGCGGTTCTGATATAGTTCCGACATTGGACACTGGGAGACATTGGCGCTGGCTACCTTAAGAGCAGAAAGTGCGTGAAGTACAGGATAGGGCATAAGGGCGTAAGTGCATAGGGTGCACCCTACGGATTGGAACACGGCCTTAGAGCGTCATCAACCGATATATGCATTCAAATAGTTTTCCTTCTGGCGCGCGATGCCCCTCCACACCCCACTGTATTTACCTTCTTAATACATTTTATCATCCCTTTTAGGAGCCACGTAACTTGCAAATGACTGATATTTTTTAACTATTAATAAAAGATGGCTAATTCCATGTAATGTAAAGTTCAAATCAAGAAGTTATTTTCCTCAAAAAAGTAAATAAAATACTTTAATACAGAAATAAGAGCTAATGAAACTAATCAGTAGCCGTGAACGATTTTCAAGGACTCGTAACCCACAAGATGAGATTCGAGGCTATAGAAGACTAGAGGATGAGGGTAGGGAGGGAGAGTCCTCATTCTTTTGGTGGTGGACCTGGGAGGAGATTCATCACTCTCCTATACTCATGTGTTGCATTGCATATTGTTTTTATTTTCCTTCACAACCTATTCTCCAGTCCCTCTCTCTCCCTACCCTCATCCTCTAGTCCTCTATAGCCTCAAATCTCATTCTTTCTGTCACCATGAACTATCATGAAAGTCTCTCATCTCAACTCTTGGTTGAGTTTGTTGATCTCAGATTTTTTCACAAAAAGGTAGTGGATTACATTATCATAGCGTCAATGTAATCAAGGATCTCTATAGCGTGGAGAGGAATTCATTGACTTCGCATTCTATTTATAATGATTAACGCTGGTGCTTGGCTCGTGGATTACGAGTCCTTGAAAATCTTTCACGGCTACTGATTAGTTTTCTCAGCTATTATTTCTTTGTTAAAGTAATATCTTCACTCTTTGAAGGGAAATAACTTCTTGATTTTTATTTCATGGAAGTAGCCATTTTTTATTAATAGCTAAAAAATAGCAGTTTGACTCCTACGGTTATTTAACCTCACACAAGCAGTATTTTTTGTTATCATGAAGTGTTTTTTTCTGACTTTCCTGATTTTGACAGCGATTTTTATAGATTTACGGGTTGATTAAACTAACTTGCAGCAGAAGGAGGAATTAGAAGCAGGGTGACACACATCCTGCCCGGAAAATCTCATTATGGATTGCAAAAACCAATCTAGGTCAAGAATCGCCGTTTGTGCCCTTAAGCCTGTGATATATGTATATGCCAAGTCGGTGACGCATGGCTACGTAGAAAATCTGGAGAAAGGTAGAAGAATATTATTATCAGCGAGAATTTTACTATTGAAATATCTAAAGTTAACAGGAAAGTTATCTCATTAAAAAGCCTATTACGAAACCAACTTTAATCAATTGAGTTGTGCGTGTTTGAATTCAAATAACTTAGCTGTTAAGCATTAACGCTTTGACGCCAAGAACGTTGTGCACGATAAACTAGGTCGATGTTGATTCGCAGGGTGAATATGGTACAAACACAGAAATTTCGAATCTAGAAGGAAGTGGCGGACTATCGAAAGAGGGCGTTAAACTACGGCGATTGGTCCACGTGCTGGACACGTGTAAGCATTACCAGTCATTGCTTGCACTACGATTCCGTGCTAAATCTCCAAGTGTTACATTATATTTGTCCCCAGTGTTAACAGGTTATCACTACAACATCGGTAAACCTCAGTTGCTATGCCATCCTTGTTAATAATACCGCGTAGTAAGTAATTCTTTTTGCTTAATAAACTTTTTTAGCGTAATTAACTGTACAAAAAGATACAAATATATTTGAAAACTTTTAATTTTTCTAAGTAATACCTAAAATTTGCATTTGCGAGTTGAATATTGTACATACTTAGAATTTATATTTTTATACAATGTTTTCACCGTTCTAGCTACTGTTTTTCTGGATGCTACGGACTTATCGACGTAAATAAGTGAAACATATCAAGGAATATCTCCTAGAAATGAAGTAATGATTTTATTGTCATAAAATGAACGATACTTAGAGTTGCCTATGTTGGTGAAGGAAACTGGTTGGAAATTTTAATAGTTTCTTTTATCATAGTATCTTTGTGATAATTCTATCTCCGAATAAAATATGGAAACAGTAAATGTTTATTAGGTGAACAAGGCAATTGCCTCAAATGGTGAATTGAAGATCGCAGTGGTCTTGAGAGTGACTTACTGGTTACTACTGATAATATAATAGGCACAAGGTATTGGTAATGTGTATTCAAGTACTTAAAGTCTGTTGGCGTGAAACTGATGGGATGAAGTTGACATAGAAGCCAACTTCAACGAGTTTTCAACGTAAAACATTAGTGTTTGTTCTTCACCCCACTTCGCGAGGTGAACTTAGTTCTAATTCAAGTATTTCTTCCAAGCTGGCAGACTTTTAAAAGCTCAAACATGAAACAGTTAGTTAACAGATTAAGTTTTTTTTTTAATTTTATTGAAAAGAAAGTGGAAATTTATGCGAAGGAGACCTCAAAAACCCCTAAAACTGTGACGGCTCCACCTCTGTTTACGGTCAGTTTTTAAAAAGGTCGTTCTTCGTCGCTGATAGAAATGAATTTACCTGAAAAGTATGATTGCAGTTTGATTTGAATGTGAGAACTGTATGAAATTAAATAAAGGAATTACAGTGGTGAATATTTTCCAGTTAGAGGAGCCTTTGGAGAATTGAATCTCTTATCAGTGAGAAAATTATCGGCTATTGTAAGATTATAACGTTGAAAATTATTGAGACTGTAAACTTTATTAACTAATTTATTCTTTTTAAGTCTGACTCAAGGGTCATTGACGTTGAATTGCTGCAAAATTGCAGGATATTGTTTTTCCTGGGATATTTAATATTTATTAAATCCTATCCCTTTAATTTTTGTCTTTGATCAAATTTTTTTCAAATATGTTTTTGCTCACTTACGTTTGAGGGTTTATATAACTTGCTGTTGAACATCAAAAAAACTTACAACTTCTGTGGTGTCAGAGAAATTAAACATTTCGTGTACATAGAGTCAAATCCGTAAAAAAAACCGTTTGGAATGAAAGAATTAAGAGTTTATTCACCCGGCATCACAAAAATTCTCTTCCCGTAGCATTCCCCCCCCTTCTCGGAAATTCTGACGTGAAGGGGAAGAGAACATGTGTCTCGAAACGAGGAGACGATGCAGATTTAATGACGTGATGACTTGAGAAACAGAAAAGTTTTTTTTTGCGAAAATGGTCTCAAAACTGTAGCTGCCACACGAAATATTTCAATTAATTTTGTCGTTATTGTAAGATTTTTTTAGAGTATTTTGATTTCCTTACTTCTACGATAGTAAGATTGTTAAGATACGATAATAAGATTGTTACTGGACGGCAACATTTCCTTGCTAGCACCAATTTTAATGATATACCAACTAATCAATTCAGTAACGACTAGAGCGATTTTGAGGGGCTTCAGAATTTTTCCGTACTGTTATACCTAATTTATAGTATCTTAACTGTTATTTTTAATCTAATTTATGATTTCAAAGTTATCCTTATCTTCAATTATTATCTAATTTAATTTATATAATCTTATTCTTCTGTAATATATTGCCCTTCTCCTCTGATGGGCTCGATGAAACTGTCCCTCCCAACAATCCTCTACAAAAGGAATCACCGTTCAGCTGGTACAATAGCACTGTGGAAGGATTGAAGGAAATAAAAAAATTGCAAGAGGTAACATATTAAGTCATGAAGAATTAGCCAAAGTGGTGTATAATGAGGGAAATTGTTGTATCACCTCACACTCTAAATTAGGTAAATACATTAGGAAATGAAAGTGTGAACCAAATATTTAGGCTGCGGAGCATACATTTCATCCCCTCTTAAATAATTGAATAAAATGTATCTCGATATTTTATCTTCAAATTAACAAATTTCTTCACCTAAATATTCTTAACACTAGTTCTTTGAGTATGATTTCCCAATATTAGGGCTCATTCATTATTTTCACCTATAAAATAATAACTCCGATTATGACTGGTTGCAAGAACATTTTGTAATGGAATCAATAGATATGAGGTCCATAAAGTTATAGATCTCATAAATATATTTGGATATTATTTACCAGTAGTTAATAGCTTCAAATATTTGATCTACTCTTCTCCCGCCGGATAAAAATTACGAAAACTTAGCCTATGAATAGTTGCTAATGCAGATAATAATTATCCATTAAGAGTAAAAACACTAGTCATCTGTCTCAAAACAACTCAAGTATCAAGTAATTGATTCTCCCAGAGGTTCATTGCGGATTTGTCCTCTTGGCTTCTTGTGGAACTCCTAACTCCATGCTATAAGTTATGAAACCAATAAATTTATTGAATGTTTCTGCTTCACTTATTGAATGGCTGCTATGGCTCATGGGTCCTATAAATTTATGGAATATATATCTGTAGTTCCTGCAACTGCCCATAAGTGAATCAAATTATCCACTTTCTTCTGTATTGGATATACATCTAGCTTTGACAACAACTTAAAGTAAATGAGGCTGAATGTAAGTGATTTAACGGTCGGTTTTATCTCTAGGATTACTTCATTCTAATCCCGAGGGTATGCGTTAAAAGACCAGAGTTTGCGGCATTTTTCTTAAAACCTCTGATCCCTAATTGTATGTTATGTGGTTAGTGCTGCTTGCAGAGTACTCCCTCAGTATGATGATACATTGACTAATATCAACGCCAGATTGCTCCCTACTAACAACATACCCTCCGGTATGAGTGAGTTAATCGCAAATGGCCAAAATCGTCGGAAATTCACCCGAAGAACCAACCAACCTAGTTGAGTGTGGGAATGTGCGGCCAAAAAGAAGTGTTAAGGCCTTGGTGGTATGAGAGGGGGATTTGTGGATTTTGGGACTTTTGGGAAGCGTTACATGGCGTCCAGGGATTTAGATTTATCACGTGGTGAGGCGGAGGGTCATGTTCATGTGGGGGTACTATGTCCTTTGCTGATCAAAGGACGCGAGTGCCATGAAAAGAAGGGCGTGGGAAGGGATGAAGACTAATGAAGGGGTTTTAGCAGGTAAATGCCAACAGCGAGTACGTTTTTCTTTGCTATCCCGCTTGAGCCCAAAACAGGATTAGCATCTTTTGTGAGTTTGAGATTTAAATCCTCTCGCGGCAGCTGTGCGAATGGAGTTCTTAACGTGGCTCAGCTCGTAAAAAGTATCATAAATGGTAGGAGGAAAACTCTCGTTCCAACTGTCGATTCCACCACGATGATCTATTACTCTTCTAAGACTTTTAAGTTAGTTCTTCAATTGTATTTAGGAGCACTTCGAAGCTCTAGAAATGTCCTTTCATCCTCAGAGGCGGCTAGTTGCTAATGAAGCCAAGGATCGCGGATCTAGACCCTCGATTGTGTATTAATATTACCAACGTGTTGATGATTGCTATTTTTGTTCATTGTTAACATGTCACTAGCACCCATTCATATTCATTTATTTCTGCTGTTGTCGGTGTCTTTCCAAATGAAAAAATTGGTAAAAAAATTAAATTAAAGGCGCGAAAAATCTTATACAACACATCATGGCGGTTTACTGCCGCCGTTATCTGAGGGTGAAGTAAACATAAAATCTTCAGATACCACTAAATATCTTAGAATTACCTTAACTTCTGATGTATTGTGGGTGGGTGGGAAATATACAAAATATATGCGGCACAGCATAAAAGAAGCTCGGGTTTGTCAAGCGTGTAATAGGAAGGTCCTAGGATGAAAAGTGGAAGAGAGATGCTAATTCCCTCCGGTAAGGCCGCTCCTCGTATACGCCACGAGCATTTGGGACTCTGGTCATTAAGATTTGACCAAAAAATCAATAAAATATAACAAATATCTGAACGCTTCATTAACCCTTAGGGTGCCGGGGAGCGTTATCGCGCTCCTCCTGTCTCTCGCGAAAAGTGCCAGGAGCGCAATAGCGCTCCTCCTGCAGTGTCACTCTTAGATGCTGGTATTTCACTGATTGTTCACAAATGGCACCTAAATGCAGATTACTTATGAAGCTCAAAGAAAAAATGCTACGGCAATTTTAGCATAGTACCTAGAAAATCGGTTGGCACTCAAAGAGTTAAAACTGCTAAAAGTGGCGGATCGTAGAGTAGTATGTAAATGTAAAAGGTAAATGTTTACATTGGTGAAAGTTGAAATTCACTCGGTCGTTAAACTTTCAGTGAATGAGATTTTTTCAATAGAATTAAGGCAACTAATTAAATATTAACTACGACCAAATTGGTTTGCATTCAGAAAAAATGCTTTATTATTCATGATAATTATGATCCATTATCAGGATACGTCCGTACGCATGCATTTATTTGCTTTTCTTAAGAGTTTCCTCCCGGAGCCTCTTCGAAAGATTTGTTTCACATTTCTGAACGAAATCACTTTCCTTCTTTTCTGTAAAGTTTTTCTCTCCAGCCTTAATTGCTACCTGGGAAGCTCCCATTGGTGTCAGTTACATGTTAAATCTTCCACTCCCCTTAACGGACAGAACTATTGAATGCGTTATAAATCAATAGCCAAGGTACCCGTAGAAATTCAACGGGGGATGAAAGAAAGACAGGGATATAGGTTGTAGGTTCGAGGTACTCATGAGGTGTATTTTTTTTCTGGGAAAATCAGATGTAATTTTAGTTTTATTTTTTAATTCAGCAGATGAAAACCGCATTATATTATGCTTACCGAGTTTCGACATTCTTTTGCAATAACATAAAACTACAGGCCATTTGCATTCCAGAGGCTAGTCGCATCAATATAACATCGTGGCATTCTCCCGTTTTACTCAGCTAACATTTTAGTTTTATTTTTGAATTCAGCAGATGAAAACCGCATTACATTATATTTACCGAGCTTCAACATTATTGTGCATCAACATATGGAAACTAAACTACAGGCCATTTATCTTCCAGAGGCTTTCCGCATTAATATAACATCGTGGTATTCACCTGTTTTACATAGGTATAACTTAAATTAGTCCACTTGAAATGAATTTTGCCAATTATAGGGAAAAATATCCCTAAAAATATCGTGATCAGCAACATTTCAGTATACGGCCTATATTTCCACTATAATACCTATCTCTAGATATAAAACCCAGCCGCCATTGTAATGGTCCCATTTCCCTTCTAAAGCTAATGCTAAATCCACGGTTACCAAGGAAATATCCTATTGTTGACAGAAGTAAAATTCATGATTTTAAAATTAATAACGCGATTTCAAGGGTAACTTTATTCGTATAAGAAAATTGAATAAAAAATTAAGTAACTGCAAACGTTTATTCATCTAATGGCAAAAAACTATAGCCTTTTATATTTAGTAGAACTAATTCAAATATGCAAAAAGAGAAACCTCTACCCCTGAACCAAAATATATAGACTTGAGTTTTTCAAACACATAAAACACCAGACGACCCAATACGCTGCCTTTGGGGCCCAGGGGCCTTCCTTATAGTCCCAATTTCCTTAAAAAAGCTTTACTGATCCCATGTGTGAAACTGTCACTAAAATCAGTTAACTCGTTCAATACTTATAGGGTTTTAAGTAAGCATTCTTTTGAAATATTGGGCCCTCTGGGGCCTCGGCGTGACTTACGACCCCATGATTGTTGTTCATTCAGTATAGGTAGATTTTACGTGTTTCTAATACAGTCAAGAATTATCTTCCAGGGATAATTTTTGGCGATAAAAAGGCCCACTTGAGGGCTTTCTAGGGCCCCAAGTCCCTTGTTATATAGGCTATGTGAGAACCAGATGTATCAAGTATCTTCCTGCCAAGTTTTATTTCAATCGATTTAGTGGTTTATGAGTGATTGAGTAACAAACAGACACCGCTAGATTTTTATATAGTAGTAATATTTATGACTTTTCCCATCCTGGCCGTTTATTTTCAGTTTGTATCATCTGGTGAAGAGATTCACAATGTATTGATATAAACATCGGTTCGTTTAGAAATTATTCTCTGTGAGGTCAGTGCCCTTGACTTTGCACTATGGCCTTGCAAGACTTGGATTTATATCACCCCTTTACTATTTGCACAAAGAAGCCAACTGGCCGGCAAATAATGCTATATTCTGGAGTATATGCAAATCACTACGAAGACGGATGTTATTTGTGAGACATATTTTCCGTCTACGTTTATTATGTTAATGGTTAAATTCTTTCAGTGTTTGGAAATGGTGAATTTATTAATGGAATTTCCTGTATTACAACAGTACAAGTTGAGAAGCAACTAGGAAAGGTGCTTTCGGTCTTTTGAAGCAATTATAGAATACCGTCTCCAGGGAAGAGGGAAATAACAGTCCATGTCATGAAATCAACTCGATGTATCTCAAATCTTTCCTTGTCATTATCCCTCGTCTTATATCCATTTGCTTTCTTCTATCACCTCGTGCTTACGGGTGGACGCATTTTAAACGAATAGGTGGGGACTCACGGCGAGTCTCTTGAGTCGAGCCAGTCCATTATTTTCTCTCCATATTAACTAACTCAAAGTGGATGACCTGCTACCAAGTTGAGCAGCATTTACGTCCACATAGTGGCTGCTATCTCAACGCAGAAACAGACCAGTCGGCAAAAATCAGTCCTCACTCAAACTACCGTAGCGTACGGCTCTCGACACGATGGATTTTCTGCCATCGTGTCGAGAGCCCTACCCTTTTATGCAAGACATGCGCCAGCTAACTTACCACTTATTCGCTCACCCCGATCCAGTTTATCTCCACCACGAAAAATTGCAAAGAATTTCCATGTAGGAGGGCAGAAGTTTATTCCTACTTCTCATAATCGAAACAAATTTAAATTTTTCGTTTTCATTTTTACATGTTGTTTGTAACATTATTATCTGTAATTTCAAGGCAATATTACTGTTTTTATGCTTGTTTTAGTTACTTTTTACAAGGCCTCGTTTTCGTTTGGTAAACAAAGTAAGTCTTTCCCTCTATGGCGCTATTCAACTTTGCAAAGTGGATTTGAAAAGCATTTTCTTTGAGTGAGCGAGATAACTTCCGCAGTGTCAGAAAAATTTTCCTGAAACAAAGGAATTACTGTCTACTTCTAAACGCTGACACCCGCTGTTTCACCCGAAAGCTTGAAAGAAATTTTCTTTAAATCTCAAGGTAAAACTAATTGTTGAAAAAGAGATCTGTTTTATTAACTTATTTGTCATACTTCACTACTACTTCCATGCTGTCACCTCGTTTATTATCTTCTTTAACCGTTTTAGGAGTTTCTGCAGCATTTTTGGAATGAAGAGAGCTTAGGTTTATCTGATTAGTCATATCTGACCCTTAGAGGATATATTTTGGTCTCCATTGAATAAATCCTCTCATTATTTTCCCTCCATCCCCTCCTTCTATATGAATTCCTCAGGGTTAGACGTTCAGGTACCAATGAAAACAAACATAATGCATGTATTTATAATCAGTTTTGCCTTTTAGACCTTTTTACGATGAGAAATATTATATTTTTATCCATACATGACCTATATTTTCTCTAGTTTTGTGCCCAATTTATGTATTTGTTGCTGAAAGGTAGTTTGTTGGCTTTCAAGCAAATTTGCTTGGCTACTGTTGTCGGCACAACCATAACTAATTAACATATTTGGCTGATTCCCCTGCGGTTCTTAGAACTAATTTTCTCTATAATTTTTGTGCATGGAATTTCCTAGATTGCCTCTCTTTTTCTGTACCGTCGTATGAAGACTCTTATTAAAGACCATTGAGGAAGTGAGTATCCATTCTAATATTTCATCTGAAAACGAGTCAACTAAATTTTTATCAAGTATCAGTTTCCGAGGAAGAGACCATATCCTCTTCATTTCACTTTTCTCGTTTGAATGAGGGCGGCGGAGGATTTGACGGCTTTTCAACCGTGGGAATTTTTATTCACTGACGCTTCTCTTTCACTGAAATGAAATTCTGTCGATCAATTCCTGCCACCCGTATTTTTGAGGAATTTCGCGAGAAAGAATATCGCCTGGAGCTATTCGAAGGCGTTTTCAAGGGAGTCCTGCCTGTGCCCTCATGCTTTAATTCCCGTTGCAGGTCGGGAGGTGCTAGCGAAAGTGAAAATCGTATGAGCTTATAAACAAACTCTGCTACTCTGACGATTGCTATTGAGACGACTTCCATCCTTTCGCTGTAGTTTTGCCACCATGTTTTGGATGAATTTATCTTGGATGAATCATGAAAGAAGTGAGATTTATCATTTATCGCGTATAGATCGGCATACAAAAGAGAAGATAAATCGTGAAATATAAGGACCACTATACAGGAGAGAAGCTTACCAGAGGGATTGGGCACGCTCTGAGGTTAAATGGGTAAATACGTTAGATAATAACTGAAAAATAAAAGGAAATTGCTGATAGGAAGACCAAGAAGTGAAAAATAGGCTAAATAAAAAGAAAAATGTAAAAGAAGAATTACTAGGTGTAATGGGAACCAACATATAGATAAAGATAGATTGGGTGTTGCAGTCAACCAATCTTAGGATTAAGCACTGATGAATGAATGCATATGAATGTAAAGGAGCTAGAACAACTTCAACCCATCTGCTAGCTGGAGGATCGGCTTAGAGAAGGGGCAATTATAGAAGGGGTATCAGTTTATTGCTCAAAGGAATGCCAAAGGGAAATACCGGAGAGAAAGGTCTAATTTTCTATCTCACAGCCCTGATAGTATTTAGGTGTTGAATTTTATAAGTGGAGTAAAAGGAATTTTTTCTCACTAATTTTAATCCATTGCATGCGCATTCCATCCCCTGACATCCTGTGCTATCCTCTGCCCTGTAGAATGGAGGGCGGGAATGTATCGGCCGTTCTCCACGGAAATCCATCGCAGCCCTCAGTTACTACCCAGAGCCTGTGCGCATGGCGCAATGTTCTGGGTTTGAACGCGTTGGTTGAGTCTTTTTTTTTTACATTTTAGGCGGAATCCTGATCGTGGCCGGTGTTCTATTTGAAGATTTTATGGCGATCATCTTGATGCCTTTCGTCGGGAGGGGCCTTTATTAAGTTTATATTCTGAGTTACTCTTAGCTTTTCCTCCATTCCAACAGACCCAGCTGTCATTATTATTGATTACATAAGCTATGGATCTCGTCTTCTAAATATTTTAAACTGTTTACTCAAAGTTTTAGCTAAGTTCAGTTTGGAAACAGAATTACTCTTTCGATCATTATGCTGTAAAATCATTTTTTTCCCAAATGCTATATGATGGTTAAAATGAAGTGTATGCAGCTTTTGTGAAACGTAATAAGAAATAGTAGGCGAGGAAGTATTATGGACCAAATAAATTGTATGTAACGTGTCTCTTCACCGATAACGAAGTAAATTTCAACTTGCTGCGTACACTGAAACGGATTAGGTAACCTTAAGTTTTCAAATCAGATCGATCCAAAATCGTAAAATTTTGGTGGTGTCTATATATTTGGAAACCTGAAGATTTAGTTTCATTGGTTTTTTATGTTCAACCATCAGAAAATTTTTAATTTTTTAAGGCCCTCATAAGCTTGGACCTTTCACTTTCATCTGGTCCAGACTTTTGACGACCCCATTGATAAATGGAAGGGAGAAAGGAAGTAATGGCGAACTGCGTAATATAAGTGTCTGTACAAGAAGGTTGGAGATGTGAGGGAGCTATTACGTGAATATCCGGGAGCGAAAGGAGATGGAGAAGCGGGGGATTATGGGGTTACATCGTTCTCATCCTTTCCAAATTGGGGGCTAATGAGTCTGCCCTGCTAACATCTGCGGCTGGGTGCTGAGGGGTGGAATCTTTTACAAGGAGGTGAACAACCCGTGAAGGAAGAGATACGGGGAGTTAAAAGAAGAGATAATGATTAGGGTAGGAAGCGGTAGATGAAAAAATTGAATAAAACTAGCTACTTTTCTAGAAACGTTTTCAAATAGCTTTGCGCATTACAGTGCCTCAGCGTGATAATCGAGTACAATTGATTGGAATATGGAATAGTAGTTATATTATTTTTTGACGTTCATTGATGGCTAGGGTAATTTTGCACATTTTTTCTGCCGCTTACAGATGGAAAACAAAACTCGGACGAATAAAAGGATCACCCCTCCATATTCCAGCAAAGTCCCACGATGGTTAACTTTCTGGTGACAGCGAGTACCGAAGTTTTCCGGCGTTTTGGCCGTTCCCCTTGGTACAGGGATAGATAAGATGTAGTACTCATATGCATTCGGGTAGTAAGTAGGATACACAAATTAGCTACGATTCTCTCGAATAACTACGGAAATCAACAGATTTTGGGTGGACTGAGCTGATGATCCCGATTTCAACTAATCTGTGTTTAAAATAGGTAGTTTTTATACAAAGTGAGTCACTATAGTTCCAGCATATTAATACATTTAAGGAGAAAAGGATGTAGAGATACGTTTTTCACCGTTTCACCGACGTTTTCATCCGGGTGATGGTGGTTTGCGGCACCGACGTTTTGATGGCGCAGTCTTTCATCACCCTGAGGACGATAGCAGAATACGCCAACAAACCGTCGCAATGTGGGCGGAAAATTGAAAGAAAAGAAGAATTTATGAATTCAATTAAATCAGAGACTTTTATGCCAGAATACTTGAAAATTATGAAATTGTAACAAATCATAGGGAATAAAAGAATAAATGGTGGATATTCCCACTTCGGACACCAATTTGTTACGGGTTTGGGTAACACAAAAGAAATTATTAAGACTCTTAATTCTGCGACACAAACGATCCACTCCAACCTTTATTTTCAGTTGTTTTTCTAGCCAGTCAGCAATCTCCCTAACACCCACATTAATATTCCGTTATAAGTGGGAATGTTGATCATTTATTTTTTCATTACCGATGATTCGTTACACTAGTAATGACAAATGTCTATACTGAATTAAATAAATGTTTTTTTCCTAGTCGTTGCCACAATAGATATTCGATATTTTATCGATGATTTACATCAATATTATGTGGAAAAATTGGTCCTCTGTTTATAAATCGATTTTGGAAACATAAAGTCAAGTAAGTTGAGCAATATAACGTGCATAACTTATCATTTACGGAAGATGTTGTATATCGACCGTATATTAGCTATCGGAGTGGGTTGTCAATTACCACCATTTTGTTTTTGAGAAGCCCCAGAATGGCCTGCATAAAAAAACAACAGATTCTGATTCAGGATTTTAAAAAATCACCATTAATTGAAAAAATAGTCGTTACATTTACAAAAATAACAGATCACTGGCCAGCTTTTTTCGATTTCCACCCACTGTACGTCTGTGCCACATACCACCGTCACCCGGTTGAAAATCCGAGTGCTCTACATGTTAAGTATTCGCCGGAAAGCCTCATATCTTACATCACGTAGAATTCTTCCATTTTGAGATTTACTCCGCTTTGCCCTGTCTTCTGTTTAATGATCACCTTGTGTCTTTTCGACATCAAGAAGAGGAAATAAATTGAGGATAATAAATTAAAATAAATAAATAAATCCATGCCACCTAGTTTCAAATATGTACAGCACAAAACGTTGACATTTAGCGCAGTGTAAGGCGTTTTGGTCTTTGATGTCTGGTCACGCTAAATGTGCCAGCTATTCAGACTCGATACACGGGGTGATGTGGATGTAGATAGTGCTAATCTAGATCTAGCTGTTAATGCACTGTCCGTCCCTTATTTTAGGTATCAAATTTATGCACGTTTTCCATTATCGTCATTATTTTGGATTTATTTTACCGCATGAGATGATTTTTGCGTCGAAGATTTCTTATGAATGGTGAGGTATGGTGGGTGGTGAATGTGGTGGATTGTGTATGAACACACTTTTCCTCCAAGTCTTACATATTTGGTTCCGTAATACTGTGGCATACATTTTGCGGATCAAACTTCATTGAATTGGAGGTAACACCATCAAACAAAAGCCACTGGATATAATTATTGCAGTTAGATGTAATATATATAATTACTGCTTAAATTATTTCTGCAGATATAATTACTGTAGCAAAAATTTAATCCTCTTAGTGCCGACTCCTGCTAGCTGGCGAGAATTGCGGAGGGTTATTTAAAGTTGGTGGTTTCCGGTGATACTTATGGAATTTACTAATCATTTTGAAAGAATAAACTTTTTTTTCCACTTGAATTACTGCATATTGAGATGTAATTATATAATATTGTTGGAATTCATGTGGAAAAACAAAGTTTACTCTGTTCTTTCAAAAAAGAGGGTTATTTAAAGAAACGTACAGTGGCGGAAAAAAATAACGCAAAACTCATTATCATCTGGTGCACGGGAACTAATTGAAATCGCTTTTCCTTAGACAACTTGACAACAATGAGAAAACAAATGGAAACCGGGAATATTCAAACCCTCTATGAATGGATATAGATTTTACCCATCATATAAGTAGCCATACTAATAAGGTTCACGTTTGCAAGATCGTCTAGGAGTTATAAACGTGATGAGTTTGCTTCGACCCCCACCCAGTCGAGGTTCCAAAGTCGTAGTTGATTATATAAAGATACTTAACATATTTTTTTAGAGCTTTGGATCCTTTAAACATTTTTTTCTCGATTAAAACTTAAGAAACGATACGATAAATGAACAATTTGTTGGGACACAAAATGTTTTTATTCTCCAGATCAAATTCACTTACAATAAAACGCATTTCCGCGTATAATAAATAGCTGTACATGAACGTCATTTTAATAGGCTTCAAACTACATCCGAGGAATATGATGCATTACAATTAACATTTTGCATATTATCTTATGAATTTCCTGAATGGGAAATCTGGTAGAATAGAATGTTTTCCATGTGGAGAAAATTTATCTTTACAAGTATTTTCAATACCTTCAAACCCTGCATAACTTTCCGCCCTCGTGGATTGAGGTCATCCCAAACACTGAAATTTCTTAATTTCTCCTAACGTAATATTATTTACTTTCTGAAAACTACTTTCAAAAGTTCAGAACATCTTATTTGGTCCAGTTTTTTCAAGGAAACATTAGAATTCCCCTTTTTCGTTGTATAGTAAAAACCACTGAACGCGGATATCTCTTGATCGATGAAGTAGCCAAGAGGGAGAGCGTTTGCCTGCGGCCAAGAATGTCTGGAGTTCAAATCCTGGCGTGGCCTCTTTAAGTGCCCTAATAATTAATCTATGCGATGTGACTTTATTGTAGCCAAGACTTTGCAGGAATTTGCGGAAGGCCCAGGGAAACGATATTGACCTCAACCATGATTGTGTGAGTTTACTTATATTCGGGCTTTGTAAAAGAATCAGTGTGGTCTCCTTGATCGTCAAATGAGGTGTTTACTTCCCATTCTCTGGTACTTGGCCCCACTTGATTTCTACGTCCTGCCTGTTGCCTGATGATCATATCCACTCACTCGCCAATTTACCACTCAATGAAAAGCTATTCATGAAGAAGGGAATAGACCGCATCTCTGATTGTGTCAGTTACTCGATTTAGTGAACTTACCTGATGATCTTTAAATTAATTTGAAATGATTTAGTAGAGAGGGAAATTATTTTTGTTACGAATTAGAGTTTGGTTCTATCTGCCAAACTTGTAAATACCGATTACTTATCTGAGTGAGAGACCAAATAAGTGTGGAATTTTAAAGAAAATCCGTGTAGTTCAACAGTTCAACTAAGAGGATGGAGGATAATACTTAGAGGATAAGGTAAATTAATGAATCTTTTAAATACCTTTTGACATATTCGCAGTGAAAAATTTTTGGCTAAAATTACGCAGTTAAATTTTATGAGGAGCATTTTTATACTCACGCGTAGGTAATACTCGGACAAAAATGCATCGCGTATCTTCCCCTGTGAAAGTGATAAAATACTAAAAATCATCTTTTCCATGTAGCAACTGAGTAGTAATTAGATATTTTCCCTGTGGTCATTTGTATACTCCTCATACATCCGCAGAGTAGGTAGTCAATTGAGTACAAATTAGAAATGTGCACCATCAAATATTATACGATTGCTACGTCCCTAAAGAATCTATTCTCTCCTAATGTGGTGTAATATTATTCTTTCAAT
This sequence comes from Ceriagrion tenellum, assembly GCA_963169105.1. Lineage (NCBI taxonomy): Eukaryota > Metazoa > Arthropoda > Insecta > Odonata > Coenagrionidae > Ceriagrion > Ceriagrion tenellum. Next base: position 91,816,837 of record OY720635.1, on the reverse strand, counting down.
GGAAGTTAAAGTTTTGAGTGCCCCATATGAAGATATTACCAACTTTTTACAGGGACATAAATTTCATCTCTTAGCGGTAGTGTATTTTAACGGATTTTGAAAAGAGAAACTATAATGCTTTATTTAGAACGAGTGGAAAAGGCTAAAATGTGTGCGTCATTCTCTCAATTTGAAATATGTCTGCACATGATCACAGTAATTGATCATCGAAAAATATTCTGGCATTTACATAAAGAATTTGGATGTTTATTAGCCTAATAAATCAACCCATCCCCCTCCATTCTCGATTTCCTGACCAAGTCTTTGTGACATAGAGTTTTCCACATTTTGGCATCATCTTACTGAGTTCATATCCCGTTCTTCCTCCACGATTTTCCACATTGCATCTTTTAGGTTGTTTCCTTTGAGAAAGTCAAAAAACGTGTTTCTTGCATTTTAGTCATAATGAACGCTACGCTCCGTGCAGCCTGTTCCATCTCTCTTACATGATTTGTTTTGAGCAATCTAGAATTTTGACATTTGTGAACTCTAAAGTATTCCTAGTTGTGGACGAAAAAAGAATATTGATAAACATTTGAATAAACATAGTTCTTATTACAACGGACATGAATTTAATAAATTTCGTTTGATAGTAGTGAGAAATAAGATTTTTTTACATTTAAACACACAATAAAACTTCAGTGGGTGAAAGTCGAAGGCGCAACACCTCTTCGGGTAATTTTTAGACAGACGTTTTTGCCTTTTACATACCTACTATCCGATTCCTCCACCTGGGAGAAAATTGAGGCATACTTAAAGGCTAATAAGTTTTTTTTTCCTCCAAGAATTTTCGGAGAGGCCGCAATGAAGTAGTCATCAGTAAACCTTAGCCAAGTTCCGGGTGGTGGTAGTCGCGGTGGTTTGTTGTAGTGACGCAGTGTTGTAGTGGTTTAATGCACAGGTTTCAAATACTTGCTGTACCAGAAAGAAAAGGCTCGTTGCTCTTCAAAAAATTTGGAAGCACCCGTCGAATACTTGTAAGGGCGTAAGAGAAGCCATATACCACTTCTTTCCTGTGGATTAAACAACTGGCGTTCGAAACATTATCTTTGGCAGAAAAGGTATCTCCCGCAACACAAGGGGAAAGTGAACTCTTAGGCATACTATTTCCCAAATCAATGTAATGCGCCCTTCATACATTCCGATTTTGAATAGATTAGTATTGATGGAGCTTTGTATCGACACGAAAAAACCCCTAGGGATCCTCAAGAGTCCTTCAAGATTGCTCGTTGCTTTAACTCAGACTTAAGTAAGCTGGCCTCCAAACCCATGCATGATGGGAACTAATAGCGTTTGATTGGAATAGTCTGGGCTGATGAGGTGAAATCCAAGAACTCGTTTCTGTTTGTATTCTCAGGAGAGTGGTGTGATTTTTCCTATCCTTATAGTTCGATTAAAGGTTTGCAGACAATATCAACTCTCGTTTAAAAAGTAATTTATTTACAGTAACGCATACGGACGCAAATAAATTCACCGAAAGGATGCGAAGCATCATCTGAAAAACGCCTTTACAAAAGAAAGCTCGATAGTTGTTACTGGGTTGCAAACCTGAATCGCGATCACAGTTCTTCGTAATACTATTGTTCAATTACGCTCATGATTTCGAAAACTTGATCGTCATCAAGAGAGATCAGGTGCTTCATAGCAGTGGAGTGCGCTCCCAGGACTTTGAGCATTGCCCTACCGATGCGGCTTGCCTTTTGGATGACGATAACGATCATGAGAAGAAAAGAACGGTGGTCCCGCTTGAGACATTTTTGATTTTTTCATTCAATTTCTGGTCGAGTAAAATTATTTTTATTCGGAAAATTTTATCTATTTTGTATTTTAAAAATTCAAATTATCAGCCAGTCATTGCAGCTACACATTACATTCATTCATATCGCCAATATGAGAAAATTTATATAAAATCTCATCTGTCTTCATTAAAAATCGAACACGGACCACTCTTTGGCAGGCCAAATACGTTTGATAGCTACAACATTACATTAAGGAAATTTTACTCCAAACTTTTTTGTTAATTTTCTATGTGCGGCGGATTGATAGCTAAACATTGTAACAAGTAATTTTTGTTGTTTTCTACTTTGTATTATGCCCCACGTTATGGGAGCCAAAAATGGAAAAGGTATTATTACAAATTAATACGCGAAATGCCACACGTTGTGGATAAACATGTAACACGAAAAACTATTGATTCTTTTACCTGGAAAGAAACCACGATTGCGATATCTTCTCGTACCTTATATTTTAATTACTTTGCCCCAGCTTGCTCGTCGGAAAAGAAAATACATGAAACATTGCAGGTTTAGAGATACGGTTGCAATTTACTTGACAAAATGAACTATTCAGTTTATAGACAATTTAAATAATCAAAATAATTCCTTATACCCTTAGGTCATGACCAACTGTATATTCTAATTTAGACACCAATTTGGTATATGAATAATTATTCCTTCTTTTAAGTATATTGTCTAATTATTTGCCGCACTTCATCACTAAAACTTTTCACAAAATCCACGTACTTGATACAAAGGGATACCAGTCACAAACTTAATTCTTGGCCAATTACAACCTCTTGCCTTATGGCTTCTTGTATCTTATATGAAAATAAAAGTTTATAGTTACAACCCAATTATTCGACGACACAGGTTGGTTTGTCCCTCTGTGATCTGAAAAATCCTCTCAGCCTGCGTGGTGTTCGTCCTTGGCGGGCCCTCAGCTTTTTTGGTCTCGTCCTGTTGTAAAATCTCCCGTTCCTCTCCTTAATTCCAGCTCCTTTGTCAATTCTCCTTTTCTACGTGGGCTATGTCTCGCACAATGCCACACTCTGGAACTTCCCTCTACCAAAAACTTGTGTGCTCTCTCTTTGCACGTCCGTTCACTGCGAGGGTTTTTTCTACCAAGCCATTTGCGTGTCTTTGCACGTACACTCCGACGGTTTCCTCTACAATCCTCTTTTGTTGCCGACGCTTCCACTCCTTAGGTCTATTTTTTATTCTCAAAATTCACAATATGGTGGGTCCCTTATAGTTATTATAAACCATGAGGTGGTAAAAGAAAAAATGGCGAGGCCAGCGTTATGTTACAACATATATGAAAATATTATACAGTCAGACGTAAAAGAGTTGTTTATCCATAACTACACCTAATTTGGATAACTTTTCTGAATGTTTATTCGTATATACTGCATTTACTTGATAAAGCATAACAGTGAACAGCTCGTCATCAAGCTTCCTGTGATTAGATGAAAGAAATGTCGGAAAAATGTGCCTAGATTATTCGGTATCGATGCGATCACATTTATTTTTTAATTCATCAAATTATATATCTACGTATGTTTTCATTCTGACGAACTTATTTACGGACGGATTTATATTGGGTCATGAACGATTCATTAATAAATATCCGTTTGGGGAACTTCATCAATCTACAAATGGAAAATTGTGAAAAATTACATCCCGTAGATTATACTTATTTTAATTAAATCCTTTTTTGTATCGACATTTGGTGCGAATAAATCTCGATTTATATCATTTCGGTGAAAGAGATGCAGTACGCGTCATTCAAAAAGATCCTCGGAAAGTCGACCACAATAAACATTCATTGGTGGGAGTAGATGAAGGTTTCAGCATATATTCCGAGTTGATATATATATAGAAATATTTTTTATAGCCAGTCTTTCTAAGTCATCAGTATAGTCAGTCTTTTAAATGATATTATTCGACGTAAGAACCATGCTGAAATAAACACAACGATACACCGCGACTAAATGCGCGAATTATATGAGAAGAAAGCTGGAAAATGAGGCGATTGATGACTAAGTCCTAGGCTCCGGCAAATGTGAGTTCCATTGCGGATTTCAAATATTTGTGGGAGACGATGTCTTGCTCAGTGTTGCCAGTCTTTTGAAGTGTGTGCAGCTCCTAGAAGTTCCCAAGAATGCCGTATTCTGGCGCACGAAAAATTTTGCGTTAATTTCTTCCGCCACTGTACCATATTAGGAACAAAAACAGGGTGGCTACTGATACCTATCCAATTTTAAAATTCCTTGACCTTTCCCTAACTTTTCCTTAATGAAATTTAAACATGGCGGGTGATTTTTTTGAAGAAATTGCCATGAGAAAAATTCGGCCTGGACCGGGAATTGAACCACGGCAATTTTTCTCATGGCAATTTCTTCAAAAAAAAAACAAAAATCACCCGCCATGTTTAAATTTCAAATGGCTAAGCACGGCATAAGTGCTGGTGAAGGATACTGACTCTGGGTTGTGGCTTCTTTGAAGTCCTCTTCTCCTTTGCGTTGCCATCTTTGATGGACCGCAAGGGCCTAAGATCTAGTTGCCTTGTATCCACCAAAATTGCTATGGGAATTAGGAAGCCCGGATAGTGTAGTGGTCTGCGCATTGGTCCAGCAAATCTAAGGTCTGTGGTTCTATTCCCGGTTCAGGCCGAATTTTCTCATGGCAATTTTTCCATAATGGATTTACCAATATCCCTGACCGATCGCCAAAAAGTTACTTATCATTGGAATATTTTTTTCTGCTGAATTGAATTTTCTATAGTAGCTTTAAATTTTTTAATCATCGTCTCGTATTTTTAGAACTGCAACCATGTATTTACCATTAGCTAGTGTACTCCAGCAACCTCTCGACCTGAGTCTCAGAAGTTAAAAAAAAACGTGAAGTAAAATTTTCCGAAAACATAGCCTCGGATTCCTTATGATGAGTGTTACGCATTGTTATCATAAATTTTAACACTACTGGGAAAATATCGCAATGAGGATATACAAAAAGGACACATTGTACGTCTGATTCACGACGAGTTAACTAAGATTCACAACTAATATGATTCACAAATGAACACTCCACGAATTGATGGTGCTTATTCCATGCACGTCAGTGACGGACGTTAGTTTCATTTGATGAAATAAAGGGCGGAATAGACTGGCCGATAAACTCAATGGTAGAAAAATAACGAGAATTCCTATTCCAGTTACTCCCTGACTGTTACGAGAATTCCCTGACATTTCCATAAATTCAAAATTCCCTGGCAATTCCAGGTTTTCCCTGATGATCGCAAGCCTGAATAATATTATGAGAACATTGTTTAAAAATATCCATGTACTTTTTTATGGTGTATAAGTTAAAATAAGTAATAATCATAAAAGAATTTTAAATCGTCTAAAAAATAATTGTAATTATATGAGTGAGCTAAAGTTGAACAATTTTTGCTAATGAGACGATGTATCGACCTTCTGCACAGTAAGAGTTAATAATAATTCGACTTAATCAATGTGACTATACATATTTATTGACTATTACTGCTATTTACTCGACTATATATATATTACTATATCTATTACATGTAATTTTATGACCAGCAAGAGGTAGTTACTGGCAAGAAGTAGTTAATTAAAGGGATTTTTAGCTTGCATGTATATTTTGGGAAACCATGTGGACTTTCTTTTGGGCATCTAGAGATTTATTCTAAACTCCACAGGTTGAACGGCCCCAGAGCTTGCATGAGACACACGTTTTTTTCCAGCTGCCAAGATGGTCTCTCGTCGGTAGTCACCGGAATTGCGTTCCGAGAGTAAACAGTTATGGGTTTCCTCTCCTTCGGTTTTTGTAATCCCATCGACTCGCCTAGTCGTGCATGATTATCCGATTAAATCAAACACAGGATGGAGTAAATATTTGCGTCAGTTAAACTGAAACCCCTACTTCTCGAGTGACAAGCCCCACGGCATCAAGGCTCTTCCTCTCCGTTTGACTCGCTCCCCTTTCGCTCTAATCCTGCCCTTCATGGCCGTAATCCAATACCTGTTTAGGCGTACTAGCTGCACTAAATTTTTCCCCTCATTCAGGAAGTGACATCACGGTTTCAACCTTTGGAGCAACTTGACGTGCACTCAATGGCTGGTACGGTCTATTAAGAGACAAGGTTTTGATCTTTTAGCCTGTTGATTTTTGCGTACTCGTTGTATTAAGCTTACAGGCCTTTTTTTTACCAACTTTTGGCACCTAGGTATTTTGCCACCTGCGTTTATTATTCCGTAATTCCCGAGCATTCAAATCATTTCTTTTAATTTTTTTCTTTTCTCTTACAAACATTCAACTCAAATTAAGCATTCAACGTCATAGTAAGTTTCCTCGCGTGAATGGCGTACGGACCTCTAAAAAGTGCTTCGTGTGTATATTTTGCGTTAAATAAGGCAATTTCAAGTTTCTTCATTTGTTTACTAAGCGTGTCTGATTCCATTTCCATAGTGACAATGCTTTTATGTTATCGTCATCTTCAAAAAATGGACTTATAGCGTTTAGTAATGATTATCTTTGAAGACGGGATTTTAAGCTCCACTATTGAAATACTTTTATTTGTTTTACCGGCCGCACTGGGAATTTTTGTGGGCTTCCTTGTGTTTCCTTGTAATCAGAATAATTATATGAACTGTGCTTGACATCTCCGGGAAACGGCATGGATTTATTTAAATTTATTCATCATGTTTATGGCAGATTTTTCTTTCGTTTAAGCTACATTTTGATATGAAATATTACAAAAACATCGAGTTGCGGTTGTTAGAGGGTAAGAACAAAGATTACTAAAAAAGTATTCAAACTAATTACTTATCTCTTTATGCTTCGACTTATGCGGGAATTTTAATTTTTCTCCCAATAGCAATGATGAAACATACTGCGATCCTTTATTACGAATACTTTGAGAGCTATATTTATTAATTTTCTCAAACCTGGAAAATGCTATTTTTATGTCACTCAAAAACGATTATCACTAAATTAATTCAGTTCAGCTATTCGCTTATCATTTCAAATTATTTTTCATTTTGCTTCTTTCGCTGCTCAGTTGCATATTGTAGATATATTCATAAAATCTGGTGATTTCAACATAAAGCTATCGGTAAAGATTATGGAAATACTTCGAGAGTCTTCTCTACTTCGATTGTGCCTTTCTATGCTTTATTACGTCATCTGTCTAGTCCCTATTCCACACTGAGTAACTATGCCGATTAGGTTAATCACGTGTCTCCTCAGGTAACGTTCACGACGCTGAACCCTCTGGAAGTTACCCTGATAAAGAAACATTGGGTATGCCTTGATTTTCAAGATTCAAGTATCCTCACTCTAGGCACTTCAATCCACTTCCAATATCTATGTCTCATGACTTTAGAATGGCCTTAAAAACTGTGAAAGAACTTCCAAACTGATAATTAATCAAATTTATTTAAAGGTAGTTGAGGCGAAAATGAAAATAATTTTGAGATCTAGCTTTGAAATCCTTTGTTTTTTGCCACAATCAAGCTGCGAAAATAGTCAACTTTTAATGTTTATTCCTTTCATAATAATAGTATTACATATTATGATAGAAATCATGTAAAAATGAGACCTTCATTTGTTTTCAATTAATTAAAACTTTGAATTATGCTTTGGTCTGAGTTTTCAAGGTGACGAGTCTTACTTTAGAAAAGGTATCACCACCAAACCCTTAGAGATGTTGCCAGATCATTTAACTACTTTGGTTTAGGATAAAATGCAGAAATTGCAACCATTTGAAAAATAATTCTTAGACAGCATATTTTTCTGAACCATACATTGTTCAAAAAAGCATTTCTGTAGCTTTTATCCATTTAGCGTATTGTATACTTAGCGGATTAGGTGGCGGAAATAGCTTCAATAACTAGGGTGAAGTATGTTAAACAGATTTTTCATTATTTTATTAATTCCAACAGCCATGGATATTTACGCACTATTATATTGATAGCAAGTTTTGAGCAATTTGGTGTTTTTTTATAATGTTGTGAGAGTAATAATCTTAATAAAATGACCAATATTCCTAAGTCTCTTTTGAATTCAGTCGTTCAAACTAGTGGTACGGTAACTTATACACGAGGTCTGATTACATGAGATAAATAACAGCAGTAATCTTCGCAAAACAATTATGCATGATTTTTGTGTAGTTAAGAAATAAAAGAACCATATATAGTTTGCATTATAATATGTTCAAAGCGATTGAAAAACATTCCATGTGGCCAATACAAATCATTTATCGCTTGTGTCGACCTTTATAATCATTTAATTCATCTTTGAGTTGCCCGTGCTGGATATGAGCCTATGTTTCTTATTCATATTTTGCCTCACCTCTTCAGGATTTTTTCTTCCCTCCCATTTTTGACAACATTAATTGAATCAATTAAAAAAATTTCAGGAATTAAGAAGTCGTGTATTTTAAAGAACAGCTGGCTTTTCTCGACTAATTTGCTGTACTTCATTTTTCATTAATTGCTGAAATCAGGGAATGGAAAAAAGCAACCAGTAAAAGGGGGAAAAATCTGCTATCATCTGTTGTTTAAGGCAGATGCCTTAAACAACTTTTACTCAAATTTTTCTTCTTTCAGTTGTATATCCTCTCATCTCCTTTCATCTCATTTGAAATTAAACCTATTTTCCTCCCCAAATTCGGCTCGTCGAGAGTTCTCATGGCCTCTACCAAGTTTTTGTCCATTTTCTCCTTTTGTACGAACTCAGTGTAATACACGACATATATTGCACGCCGGCAATACAAGAAGGAATAGCATCCTCAGAGCGTGAATACCTGAAAGAAGGCTGGGCCAATAAGTGCTGTTTTAATTCAGGTAACCTTGGGCATGTGTGTACCATCTCCCCAGGTACCTTACGTATGATTATTATTGTGTTGATTTCTATTTTCAACTGAACTTAACAATAAATTAAAGTGACAATGTTTAAAAGTCGCTACAGAGATAATCTTTCATTTAGTTGCATGGAAGAACGTTTGTGTGCTTTAGGTAGCTCCGAAAAGGTATAAAATATGCTAGTTACGGAATCCTCTACTATCGCAGTTTGTTTTGAAAGCCTTGGTAAACATTCAGAAATGTGGTCTTCAAAAAAGCCTTTGTATTCATAGGTTCTTTCGCTATTAAAAGCTGTTATAATTCTGAGTGTCGGAAAACCACTAAACTTTCGATGTTTATATATATCTGCTTTGTAAATGACTTATTGGTCCTTTACCTAATTACGGAGAATACGATGTATCCATCATCTTTTCTGTGGGCTTGATAGGATGAGGTTCCATCTGTCATCATATGCGTGTCAAATGGAATTTGTTTGATGGTGGCAGAGGTCATATAGAATGCATGAAGGAGCAACATCTACGTTGACAAAACGCCTTGTCGGAGGCAGGTGAAGGAGGGTTGAAAATTGGCTACATGAATCATGTTTCTGAGATTGATTACACTACTAAGCCATGCCTTAGTTGAAAGTTGCTTTTAGAAAAGTATTGCCTAGTTTTTGAGCCTTTCTTTACGAGATAATTATACATCTTTATATGATGCATTTCTCAATAGAATTTTGTGATTAAAATTCCCGCATATAATTATTTGAAATATGCTTAGATTGCCTAAAATTGGAATAATTTTTAACAATACTTGCGATAGTATTATAATTGACATGTATTAATAATATTAAATTTTTTAATATTATTAATACATGTCAATTATATGTTAATTATATCATGTGTTGTCTGTTAAGGCCTTTTTTTTACTCCCTTATATCACTTTTAAAATGTGATGTTTCGAAAGTATCAATTTCCATTGGCAAAAGAAAAGAAAATCAGGAAGCCTATATACGCCATTATATCCTTGAGTGTGCATTTATATCAAGTTTTATTTTTTATATGGTATGAAAATACATTGGTATCTATTATTTTTGTAGTCATTATGGCAAAAGGAGATAGTTATACAGGTTATTCATTGCTACCACAGTCTTGCTAGTTTTTGAGCTCAACGTTTAATCAAATATTATATTTATACATTGCATTAGGTATATCCAATGGACCTTCAAATCGGCCCAGAATATATTACATAGTTATTATTTTCACTCTAGTTTAAAAGACTTATGTAATGACTGCTCTGCATTTTTTCCACCTCTCGCCGACTTCCGTCATCGCTCGCTGTTGCTGACTCGCAATCCCACGGTAGGAGCGACTGCTCACCTCAAGGGGTGGGGATGGGGGTGATGGGTCAGCATGCACGAGGCGACGACGGTTGCACGGTCGGGAGACGCGCAGAGGAGGGCAGTCGGTTGGTAGTGTGGAATAAAGTATGTCGTAGAGTGTACTACGGACTCCTTAATTCATCACCCCGTTCCCTTGATGCGTCTCCGACGAACCCCCAATAATCAATCGATTTACACTTAATAAATTTGAGGAAACGTTTCTTTGTGAATATCTCTGCATATAGAGTGTGATTCCTATATGAGGGTTAGGATTGCGAAATAAAGAAGTATTTGAAAAGAGTAAAATACATTCGTTTATGGTCATATTATATAATTTCAAGCGTTAAATATGTGATAATATGATTAGTAATGTATACGACTTTGAATAATAAAATATTTCCCGCTTATTCTTGGTATATATTTATTATATGGTGGAGCATTGACAAGAGGAAAGTAAATTGGAATACCAGCTAAACTTCAGTTCCTGCTGAAGGGAACAATGCTCTGGCGAACCACAAATTTTCTTTGGCATCTGGTTTTACTTATTTTGTAGAGGCTTCAGCCTGATTATAATTTACCAATCATCATTTATTTTCACCTAACCTATCAATTCCATCTTTACACCTAATTATACCTATCAATTTTATCTCCCACCCAAATGTTGTGCGATATTGCTCGGAGAGGCTCAATGTTTATAACAAGCATCAAAATCTGTCTTCTGCAAGTATAATGAATGAATATATATCTTTGTAAGAAAATATACGAATATTATCCGCTGTTCGGTGCTGTCATTTTGTTGAAACCTATGCGGTAGTAAATTTAGATTTCCATTTGGTTCAAGTCTTAACATAATACAATTTTTGAAATTTTATGCCTTCTTTCCAAAGTTAACGAAAATTTTCTAGCCCTCCCGTACTATGAAGTGAAAGTTTGCGGTTCATAGGAGAATGGAAGAAATCTATATCTCAGTAATTTCTATCCTTATGCATTTTAATTAACCGGGAAACTATTAAATATGAGTTCAATAACTCACATAAACTGTGAAAGCAGCCATACTCTTCCTGTCGCTGCTTCTATTTATTGAGACTTAGAAGAGAAGTACGACCATATTGACTTCCGCAGGTTTTATTTTCTCTAAATTCACTATCGAGTAATCTCTCAAATGATAGCTAGGTTATTGGACATTGACTTCTCTTAACGTCCACAGTTTATATCATATCGTTCCATTTTCTCTCCTATCGTTGTTCCGCCATTAGATTGCCTTTGAAAAACATAACGTCGTCTCCTTCCTCTAATATCGTCCAGAAATTTTATCCTCTTCCACGCTTCTCCATTGTTCCCTCCTCTATTACCCTCCTCAATATATCCTCACTTTTCCAAACTTCCTCCATCTTTCCCTTCTGTCTCCTCCAAACCTCCGCCACTAGCTTCCTTTCCCATCCAATCATCTCTAACTCCTCTTTGATCGTCCTTCTCGCCACATATATCACCCTTTCCATTCTTCTACACACCCACATCTCAAACGCTTCAGGTCTACGAACATCCTTCCTTAGCAATGACCATGTCTCCGATTTATACAGCGCCACGCTATATATTAATCTTTACCACCCTTTTCTTTAAGTCTCGATTCAGACCCCTCTTATCAATTCCCTCCTTTTTAAAAATATATATTTACCAATGACAATATTCTTCTTATTTCCCAACCACTAAACTCAATCTTCTCCAAAATACTATCCAGATATGTTAACTGTTTGATAGTAGTGGTGGGTAAAGATGTCGACAGGTGAAGGATTTTCCTTTTGTTTACATTTATTCAACAGCTTAATACCAATAGGACACGTGTCTTCTCGACCAAGTGAATAATTTTTATTCCAATTGGGAAATTAGATCATGAATTAACGGTCGGGGTTTCCTTACCAACGTTTTGATAATTTATATTAGCATTATCATGAGTGATGTGGTCCATTGATATGTTTTCTGGAATTCTAATAGTATTATTACCGCACTCCGTCGTCTAAAGACATATTTTTTTCATCTGAGGTCGTGAATGATTCTTCTTTCCATCTTGAGTTTTGGAGGTGAGTTCTCTCTCAGATGTTTCATTATGATGGTCAACTTTAATATAGCCTCGGGAATGAAATCTTGAGCCTTTATCCCTGACCGAAACACCTGATCAATAGATGACTTAATAGGAAGAGTAGATAAACTTGTGGAGCACTTGAGATGTTCTCTTCTTAGATCCATTGAGCACATTTTCAAATTTTTTATATCTGTTACAGTTTCATTTAACCACCTTAACAGGCCATTTCACCGCGAATCTCCGCTCAAAAACCTTTGAAATGACAGTGGACATTAAAGTGTTTTCTTCTTTCTTTAGAAAAACATTTTTACCTCTTGAGCCGTCAGAGAAAGGAATATAAATCCCATAATCATCAAAAGTAGTCGTCTGGATATATGATGATCGAGCTTAATTTTTTAAATAATTTTTAATCTCTTTCAATACCCATTCATGATGAGACCATTTGTTCTGTTCTACTTCAGGTCGGAAGCTGATCCTTCCATCGACCAGACGGGTCTTTGACATTCTGCTCTTTGCTATACTTAACTTTTTGTTTAAACCTATTGTTACGGTATTTCCCAATGGTTTTGGTAATGGCCAGGATAATTGGCTCTGAGCAGATGTCTTGATAACAACGGTTGGTCATTAATTATTCAGATGCTTCTACCAGTCTGATTTGGGACGATATGTATGCATAATACTCATGTTTTAACAATAGAATCTAATGATTATAGTCATTGTTTTTCAGGTGCAAAGGGGTTAAATAAATCATTTTTGCCATTACCCGTCAAGTAATAGGATTTCAGCAGGAAATGATATCTGATGAATTTATTTTACGGCTTGCTGCTACCGTTCCCCGATGTCTGTGTTCTATGCTTTGTCATCTCTTGCTTGTTTCTTCACCGGCAACGCCCTGCATGTACTTAAAGGACAACTTTAATGGCCCTCCTTTTATTTTGTTTTCGCTTAATAGAGGTGTGGAAATCCGTAATTATTGAACTCTCCCTTGTGGAATTCGTTTTGGGGACAAGCCAACTCATTGTCCGTAATTAACTCTTCCAATTCTACCTCCTCCATATTGTCTTCCTTTCTTAAGCCCCATATTTCTTCTGGATGCAACGAAAACTCCAGAATACTAGGTTTAAAAATGTTATCCTCTCCCTTTTGTTCTGCAGCCTGATTTATTTGCTTCGCATAAGTACCCTAACCTTTTACTTTGAAAACTTTTTTTCACTTTTTATGTTGATCTCTTTCTTTCACCTTCCATTATATCCTTCTCTGGGGCATCGCCAAAGTTTTTAGGTAGCCCTAGAGAGACGGAGTGGAGAACGAGGAAGATTTACGGGTCTTAACCGTCACCCTGGTTCTTGAAAAACCCAGGAAGATCGTATATGTTCCTCTATGGATGCTCGTGACCCCAGATTTTCTTGAAATTAGATAACTTGTGGCGTGTGTGTCCTTTTCTTTTAGAATTTCCGGACTCTTGAGCTCTCGCTAGAACTTATAGTGAGCACGGGTAATTACACCTTCGCCGGGGAGAGCTCTCTGGCGTTCGTCTTCCACTCTCTCCGTGTCCATCTCCTTAAAAACTTCTCATTCCTTTATCATTCATTTTAGCCACCTCCTGCCGCCGTTTATATCTTTCTACGCTCAGACTACGCTTTCAGACCGACGATTGAAAATTAGACTCAATCTTTTATGTAAATTTAAAATCCATTTACTTTCAGGCAAAGTTTTCAATATCTTACGAACTCCAACATGCTACGGTAGATCTGATCATGAGAACGAAATAAGGGAAATAGATTGTAGAACAGAAAGATTTAAAATTTCGTTTTTCCGGCGATCGATAAGAGACCATAATGGCTTCATTGAGACTTTGAAGTAGGTTGGTTGACAGGTAGTGTAGCTGATTAATTCATATGCACCCTAATGCTTGTTTTTAAATTTTCCGAGTAGTGATAACACCGTTTTTTTTTTGCATGTTTCCTGTATATCTCTTGTGTCACGTTTTTGTACTTACACTATCAACTATTTTAGTAGTTTCTGTGGCATTTGTAGTATACCGATAATGTGGTGCTTGTTGGTGAAGGTAAAGCTCTTCAATGCTTGAGTAAAATTCTCTCGGGATTCAAACCGGGTTAAATTTTTGGCTGCTGCCAACGTTTCCATGCATAACACTTCCACGGTCACTAGGATAATGATGTCCTGTGTTGCTGTGTCTTGGAGAGTATCTTGGATCTTTTTATTGTAATCCTCCCTCTCCATGACCACCGTCACGTTTCCCTTAGCTGGTAGAATTGCAATTTCGGTATTTTTCTTAAGTTTGCTCAAAGCATTTCGCTCTTCCTGGGTCATATCTGACCTGACTCTTCAGTGGAATGTAAACCCCAGCCTCTTTCACACTTGCCGTTCTCATCGCATATTCTTTAAAATCCAGGTGCCTCATCTTCTCTGTATTATTTTCTGTTACGCTTCCTCATTGTTTCCCAGTGTTCCTTCCTTCCTTCCCTCTTCCATAGCATAAAGGTCTGAATAGGGAAACTCAACTGAGGTTTACTCTCAGGAAATGCGTTCAGCCACGCTGGAGTCCCCCTTTCTAGAGTTAAGCTCGTGGAGAAATCCTTCTCTTCATAGATGGCGAGGGTGCGCGATGCGAGAAGGATTGGAATAATTGAGTGACGAAAAAGCCGTGCGCACCCTAATTCCAGCTTACGCGGTCCTGTCCCGTACGCTCGCTCCTTTACATTCTCGTCTGTTTTCTTTCTCGTCACTTGACTTCCACTCCTAAGTGAAGTTCATGGGTTTAAATATTGGCCCGTTGTTATATAAACGCAAACCAAATACATGTACCTTCTCTTGTTCCTTACTCATAAAGGTTTGCCGCGTAGCAGAAAATATAGATTTGGGTGGTAAGTGGGAGGCTAGCATGAAATGAACCTTTGAAGGATCATTTAATGCTAGCTTAGAATGGAAGGTTCAAGTCTAGTGCAGCATAAGAAAGAGATGGTGTGTGTATGGGTGCTGGATGAAGGAATGGGATATCTCAAGGCCAGTGGAAGATAGGATTTTAATTTTCAGTTTCCCGGATATGATGACCGTATGAGAGAATTTGGGGGACTCAAGTGTTCTGAAGGTGATGTGGAACGATCCTAAGCACAACCCGTTCTGACGAACCCAAAAGCAGTGGCGATGTTGCGTTGTAAAATACTCGGCTCTTACCCTATTTTCCTTGTATGTGGTAGAGATTTAAAAAAGGCCTCTTAAATTGCATTTAGGGCAAAAATAAGGAGGTCACTTCTACATTTTATACTACGACGAAGGATATCGAATTGATCTGAGGTGGTGCACATCTATGATGATAATTATCATCGTAATTAGAGAAGTAACCTGTTAGTACAAAAAGCTGTGTTACGAATTTATATTCTGCTCAAATTATAGTGTAGTAGTTAAGAAAACCATAATTTAGCAATCTATGATAAATATTTTAAGAACTTCACATTAGTCAGCTCAATAAGATTCAATCCTAAGGTTTTAAATATGAGTAAAGTTTATTTTTAAATGATTCCAGTGAAAAGAAAGATGTAATATGAGAAGGCAATGAATGCCAAAACTTAAAGGCGATAATAAAAATGGAGTTTAGGTAGAGGTTGGTACAGAATTGGGGGTTGAGAAGAAGGATAGGGTCGGATCGGGTAAATCTATGGGAAATACTAAACTCCCGTTGGTAAATAACATGTATAGGTAATCATGCGTTTGTTTATGGAGGAGGGAAAAAAGCGAATTAGACAGGGAGGAAAAGGAGAATTTCCACCTGCGAAGCACTCTGAGATCACGTCATCAGCATCCAAAGGTTGGTTTCCAGCAGCTCTCCATTACCCATTCTCTCAACATTCGTTGATTCTGGTGTTGGAAGGTAAGGCGTAAACCACAGATAAACAGTGAACGTGTTAGAAAAGTGCTTGCTCTCGCAAAACTGAGGTAAACGTGGCAATACGCGATGCTAGAGAATGATGCGAAGGGAGAAAGGTTGTATTAAATCTCAAAGGTGAGTGTAAAAAGTCGAGGCAGTTGAGAGAGAGAGAGAGTAAAAATTTACCTTTGGAGAGGAAAAGGAGATGAAAATTGAAGCGTGGTCTCGGGAGATTATTTTCCTGTCGTCTGTTTGTTTAGCAAGGTTACCCACTTAACGTCTCGAGGCGTAATAATTCCGCGAAGACTTCGTTTTTATTTAATTAAACGGGGTTGATGGTGTTGGTGAGAAGGAGTGGAGCTCAAAGAGCGTCCTTGGCAGAGGAGTAACGCTGCAGATCTTTTCAACGATAGAGAAGGGTTCTCTTAAAGGTGTGTTTAGTGATACCATGATAGCTGGGAGTCCCTGAAGATTCGGAGGCTACACGCTAGGCTTAGGTTGCTTGAGAAATTCAGAACTGATGTTTTTCAGAAAGACGAAGAGAATGTTATCATGACGCCTCACCACATCTCTAGGTCTGACAGAAGTGATAAAATAAAAGAGATATATTGCCGAACAGATAGGTACAAAAATTCGTTCTTTCCGCGCACAATAAACGATCACAATAACAACTGACCTCCACTAAATACACTCCCATAATACATGTCACCATTTCATCTCCCAAAAACCTACATCTTTACACGGCTGTTGTCTTAACTCCCACTGCCACACGCTAATACGGCGGCTCGCAGGGTATTATGTAGATGATTGCGTTTTATTGAAAGCTTTCGAAATCAGTTTCACGAAAGAACCCACTTGTATTAATTTTTTCACCTGATCCAATTCATACTTATGTCATGGTTTCAGATCCATCGACTGATAAAAATTTATTAACTGAGGATTATAGATTTTCCATTGACAGGAACATGTTTCATGGAAAGCCATGTATTGACTTATTACTACATTATCTTAATAAGAGGAAAAGGGAGATAATTGTCAAGAATCAGCAAAATGCTCCAAGAATCTTGCTGCCTTGCACTTTAGAATGCATAGTTTAATTCTTCATTATGTTTATTAATTATGTTCAAAAACTTAAGCCTATTTTAATTAATTATCTATTCTAGGAATTTAATTTTATGAATTTTATGGGTTCAGTTGTCTAATTATTAGGATCTTTTACTTAATTTTGTTATCAATTATTATTATATTATCTTGTTAGTTAATAAATATAATTTATTAAATTATAGTTCAGCTCATTATTTTTTATTTTATACCGAAATGGCATATCTGTGTTGTATTTATCACTTGAATATTTTTCTCTTAACGTTTGTTTTTTAGAAATGTACATACAGCTATGTCATATCTCTATGTTATGACGTAGTTATGAGAATATCCGCTTCATATTCGCAATTATTCATACTAAATTCATGATTTTAGTTAACTTTGACAACAATTCCCGCCACCGAGCCTTGAGTTCAGATAATAAGTAAGTCACGGAGTTATCGAAAATGGGATATTACTAAGTCTTCCTGAACAGAAAAGGGTCTTTGCTTGCTCTGATGGCCAATGGCTTCTATTTTTCCTCCAAACAATGGAGTCTATAGTTATCAAGCACGTAACCGATTCATGGTGTTGTAGTCTGAGTTAGCAAAAGCCTTCCGACCAATTATGCCAATTATTTTAACAATTTTCTCCGTCAGTCGTTGGCTATGCGATGGACTTCGGTTATCGGGGACTGCATGTGTTATTTATTACATCATTTAATTCATTAAAATAATTCAAATTAAAAATTGCCTTTATTTTACCTTATGAAACAATTTTTAGTGATAACAGAAATCTATACGTATATTTGAACTGTTTCTACAGTTTAGGAGTGTGTATGAACCAATTTAGTGTTTTTATGTTGTTTTGTTTAATCAGAGAGTCCAATTTACCGTCGTATTCATTAAAAGTCATGGAAAAGCTCGACTTTGATGTACAAATAATAGTATTTTATCCGGAGTTATTTATAAGAAATATTGAATAGCGATCCATGAAGGCCAGAAATTCCTACCTGCTCCATTTTCGGACAACCCTCTTGGGGTAATCACTATTTACCCTCTAATCAACGGAAGTTGTGCAAATCTGATTCGTGACTGGTTCGAACCAATCTAGTCTAACTCAGCTTATGTCTCCCAACCTCTTACCTAACTTACAAATTAGCTCGTCGGATACAAAATTTGTGATACTGCGGTTCTCCGGAATTAGGCCTGAGTGCCTACTTGTATGATTGGATAGTGAAAGAATTATCTGTAACTACGCTGAAAATATTTTCTTTATTGTATGAGCGACGACTTAATATTTTTTTGACGTGTATCTAAGAGTTATTGATGTATTTTAAATAATAATTTTCCCATTTTACATTGTTGTCCTCAATGCGGGCGCCAATGTATACACAATTACTTTAGTTTCAACTCATTCTCGGATAGATTCGTGGAACTACAGGAATCGTCAATGCACTTTAGAGTTTTGTGAAATTTTTTTGAACAAGTATGCAAAATCTTCTCTTAATTAGGTGGTTTAGGTTATTGGAGTGAAATACAATTTCACCTAGAAATCAATAAATTCAGAGTCATTTTAGTGAAACAAGTGTCACTCTTTCAAAGATACCAAAATATCAGGCCCTTACCACATTATTATCCGAGATATTTGCTAAAATATACCAATTTTACATGGGAAATGACACATACATGCACTCCAGATAGACATTATATAAAAAATGAGGCATTTTTAAAACTTAAATCTCGCCAAAAGAACTAACAGCATGTAGTTTGTAAATTTTATCAACTCATTTTTTATTAACCATATTTTCAAAGAAGTAATTTTTTCAGAATCACTAAAAAAATACCCTCCGTTGTGAATGAGTTTTAAACGTATCGCCCGAAAAAAATGAGTTGGAGCTGATGACGGGGACCTTGGGTAAGGATGTGAAAAAGATTCTGGTGAAGATGAAAATGGAGCGTGGTGTGGTATGGTGCAGAAATGTGAACCCTCGAAAAGGGGGAGAAAATAGGCTGCAGGCATTTGAAATGTGGGTGTGGAGAAGGATGGAGAAGGTGAGGTGGAATGAGAGGAAGACTAGCGAGGAAGTACTTGAGATGGTGGGCGAGGAAAGGAAACTTTTGAATGAAATTTGAGATTGGCAGAGTTGGTGGCTGGAGGATGTATATAAGGGGCGAGGGGTTTATAAAGAGTAAGATAGAGGAAAGAATGCTGGGCAAGCGGCTAAGAGGAAGAAAGAGAATTGGTTTCATGGACAGGATGAAGAAGGGCAGATTGTGTGCTGAGGTGAAAAGGTTTCATTAGAGATAGATGGGTCCCGAAAAGTATAGAAAACAGGGAGGTGAGTTTTTGACATTCAGCAAAACCGACCTTACCCGGTAGAATACTTTTAAAAATTCGAATATGGTCTCTATTATTACTAGGGAGCTATCTCGCTCGAACTACCTTAATTAAATAACTTTTGAAACTTATTTAAGCTCAAATTATGTTAAAAATTTATTGACATTATATTCATCAAATTATCAGCATATTATGTACCTTTATTCGTTTCCTACGAGGAAAGCTGCCACCAGTGAATTTTTTTCAGTAATAAAAGCGAAAAATGGGAATGTAAACAAAACCATTTACCTGCCAGGGCCCCGCTGGCAATTCCATCGCTTCATTTCAAAATATTTTAAGACTCGTCGTGGATCAACTTTTTCGCAAAAATAATTCATCAACAATTGTGACAATGGAATGTGGAAATTTGAGGAGTTGAGAGAGGCTGGAAGTCGGATGCAGTCGTTACCGTGGAGGATTGAGGCGGTGAAGTGAGGTCGATACGGCGAGCCGAGGGAATTGCTGGGAGCTCAGAGGGAGACGATAATTGTAGCAAGATGTCTTTCGGTCGGAAGCGGGGGAATTTCTGCGGCGGAAGTTCAAGCTGTGGGGAACCCTCTGTCTGTGGGACTGCATTTAGCTTGCGTTGCCCTCTTGGGGAGAAGTTCACGCTGGGGAGGGAGAGGGGGTTAGAGGAGGATAAGGCGATGAAGGGAGACGGATGACCAACGTGGGCCGGTGCACCCACCCGACAGGTCCACCGTCTATATCAGCACTTACGTGAATGCATCCGAGAGATGTCCACCGTAATGACTGCTGACATCTGGCGTTTGGGCACAGTGGCGTCAGAATTCGTTATTGTCCGTGAAAGTGCGTGTGTTAACTGCTGAGGAAGAGGCAATGTCTTTTGTTTCCTTCCCTAACCCCAAGCCCCGAATTTGTGGTGTTGTGCCTTGGAGGGAAAATATTGCCGGTCCACGTTGAAACCTGCTCAATTAATTTTCATATTTCTTTTGTATCGTTTCTTAGTTGTATTAAATTTTCGTGGATTGAACAGTGTCGATTTTGCTCGCATCCAACAGCGTATTTGCATTGCCAATTTTTACCCCAAAGTCTGGAAGTCGAGGTTTCATATTTCAAAAAATATTTCGAGCTCATGAAACTTTGCTGTTTTCTTTGTTAGTTCTAAGAGAAAGCATAAAACTTCGTTGCGCGGATTGGTCGACAATGAATGGAATAGAGGGTTCAGTGGGGATTGTTGCATCATCTCCTTTTCAGCTTTCGGTGGCATCTATCAAATCAATTCTCCGGTTTTGAGCCACAATGGCAGTTATTAGTTGCTCATTTACGAGACTTATGAAGTTAAAAGGCGTATAGTTAAAATATGAGTGTAGGAGAAAGGTGGAGGATACAAATCATGAGGATTATGTGCGCTTTTGATGATCAACGTGGTAATTCCAAGTAAGCTGGGCCTTTTTCTTATCGTTTTAGATGCCCAAAATAAATGCATATTTTGAAGATGGATGCGCATTAGTGATCGTAAGGAACTGCTAAATTGAAAAATCATATTTGATCACAATCTTAATCATTCATCACTATCAAAATCATTGCATTTACAAATGATTTGCTGCAAAATCATTCACAGGGGTGCATGTACACCAATGGTTGAAATTCGCCGTTAAAAATCATTTTACTTCACCAGAATTCGAATGCGGATCTCCAAATTGTCGGTCAAGCGTTGGGAGATCCGGGTTCGAATCCCGGTCAATTCAAATGATTTTTTCATGGCGAATTTTAACCCTTGATGAAAAATCATTGTTTGGTATTATATTCAATTTTGCTTGCAAATATGTTATTCTATTCGTTAATGAGTATAGATGTTTCAGTTTTGAAATGATTTTATTTTGCTTCCCCTGACAAGCGTAGAGCTGCGTGAGGATAATTTTTTAAATACCCCGGTTGTTTCTCCTCGTCCCCCTATGTATGATCATTATTCTTAACACTCGTTTTGCTCTACTCTTCTCGTTGACTACAAAACGCTTGTCATCTCAGTTTTCATATCCGCCACTCTGGCGCAATTAATATCCTTTTATTCCACTTACTCTTTTGCAAAGACAGCATCTGTCTCCCACAAGTCAGTATACTCATGTTGCATTTAAAAATTAATTTGTTACTCAAAAGACTATTTCATTCCATTTCCCATTAATTATACCGAGGACATACGGTTTTGAAAAATGACGCTTTATTATCCGTGTTTTTTGCAATTTCCATGGGAATGAAAATATTGATCGCTTTTGTGCATGTTGAGAGGAAAGTAAACATTTCTCCGGCATGGCCAATTTTGTTCATGAGTCACATGTTAATGGGGGAAAAGGATTAATTCGCCTGACATATCCCCGGGAACCTACGCCATTGCGTTTAATCCCGTGGGATGGCCCATAAGCAAAATGAAGGATTGATTCGGAATCATTTGGTATAAGGTGAGGGAAATAGTATTGGGTAGATATTGTTCAAGTTCCGGTCACAATTAAATTGACCAAAAGTAATGAACCAAAAAATCTAGTTATTGTTTGTTGGCATTCGAAACCCGAATTCTGCTTCATTGATAAAAGCAGTTCCGAGCCTCCCTTGCCTATGATTAAACCTACGCTCGTTAGCCAGCAGTCATTCAAGCCCCCATTTAAGAAACAACGACAGAGGCGAGTTTCCGCCACTCTCCCCCGCCCTTCGCGTCAGTTGGTTAATCGGAGCTCAGCGACTCCCGCCGTTCGTGGAAGGCCTAAAATACTACGTTTCCATCGGGCACCATGTGGATGTGAGCGTTTGACTTCTTGTCGTAGCTACAGCTCTCCCTGAAATTCTTGTCGAGAAACAAAGAGAAGACTTGAAACGGGAATACCCAAAGGTGCAGGATCGTAGAGAGTCTGTATTCCGTACTGTGATCGTTATCTTACACACTTGACTTGCTTAAGATAAGACGTCCCTCAAGGTTTGGTCAAAAAAAATAAATGCAACAAAGTATCTACATTTATTCCGCAGTTAAATTATCAGGGGTTTGATAACGAAAGGAAATGAAACCAAGTCGTACGGGGCTCAGTTCTTTTCTCTGTTTGATATTGTTTTCTATGATGGGAGAAATTATTCCTTTTGGTGTTGCTCTTCGTATGCAATTCAGTTATAAAACTCATTATATTATTAGGAATTATTTGTATTTTTTCGTCGTATTTCAATTTTAAGTTAAAATTGAATTTCAATGCTACTTCTAATGGGAGAAACCATTGAGGTAGATGGAGAGGGCGCATGGAGGCCAATGTTAGAAACTATATTGGAGGACGTTGCTTGCCCTTCATCTTAGTTAACCCCGATTTTCCTTCAGCGCTTACGTGTTGACACCAAAATTTTGCAGTTTTACGACGTATTCTACCAAAAGGCCTCTCAAAATCAAAATGCATTTACATAATTAATATGCATTATCCTAACATGCATTTTTAACTTATTGAAACTAATAATAATTTGTATTCCTTGTGAAAACTTTGGTAAAATCAAGTAGATTATATTACACTAAGTAACTAATAAATGTTTCAATATTTGCTTGCCCTGAATTTCCACCAGATGGTGAATATTCTTGCTTTACTTCTCATAATACGTATATTCTCTATTGCTATCCTTAGAGAAGTAAGAAATAATCAGGGATAACCAATTTAGTTGTTACTCCGGTTGTCAGGCTTTAGTTTGACATCGTAATGCTCTCTCCACCTATCTCAATGGGAGAAGCCAAAGGGTATGTGTGCTACTATGTCGGGTTATGTCTCATATTAGTCGAATGGATCTGTACATTAAACTATTTTTCAAAATCGTTCACCTGGCTTGGTCATTTTTACATTAAGATATCACAGATTAATTTTCTGATTGGTATCCAGTGATGGCGAACATATGACACGCGAGCCTATGGACGGTGATTGTTCAAGGGCAGTCAGCACGCGCAGTGATATCTTTTTAGCAATAAAAATCATATTTGAAGATTTAACATGAAAATTTATTAAATAGTGGTTAACATACGCCTCATTCGTTAAATACAATTGCTGATTATACTGGCTCATTTAGTTCATAAACAATTAAGTGCATTACCATTGAAGCTATACTTTGTTTTTGAATTTGCTATTTTAAGCTATATATGAGTTTTTATCTCTTTAAATCGTGCGCGATTGACAAAACGTTTTGCTATTTCCTTCTCAATCAGAATAGTTAAATATTTTGAGGCAAAAGTATTCAAAACATTTTCTAATATATAAGCGTTTAGGCAGTAATATTTTGGGTATAAGAAGTTAGAGGCTGAAATTCTTCCTATGATTTAAAAGCATCATATCATTTATATTTTTCTTCCATTATAGAGTTTATTTAAAACCATTTTGTAAGGAAGATAGAAGAAAACATTACATTTTAACCAAACATATGGTGGATGAAATTATATATGGAAGAGCTATATTTATATGGTAATATTTTGTTTAGTTTATACCACTTTTTTGAAAGCCATGCATGCGGTTGCAGTGCTCAGTATATGCGTAGAATTTCTTTGATAATGCATGGTCTAATTCGCGGGAAAAATATTATTTTCCACAAAAAGAGTTCCAGTTGAATTTAATTTTTGGATTTTGGATGTCTCCTTGCAAGGCCTCTTTGGAGATACTTGTGAGAATGTGAATTGATGCATATCTTCTTTGTTGAGAAAAAATGATGCATATACCAATTTTTAAGGTATATACCAATTTAAGGGGGGTATTTCAAGATAAAATTAATTTTTCTTGATCGATTTGAGTTTTAGTTTGATTTTCTTCCTTCGGCCAAAATTTTTATAGACTTAGCTTTCTTTGGTGGCCGATTTTATCGAGGCGACGGGATGCATACAGGCGCAACCACGTTATTTCCCGGCTCAACTTTCAAAGTAAAGAGTAGTTCTCGCCTACTGGGTTAACTTTGGAGCGGCTCCCGCGGCATAACTTCGCTCATTTTCCTATTCCCATATTTTGGTGGAAAATTTTCCCCTTGTTCTGCGCTCGCACCAATTCCCCTAAAGGAATGCATGATGATTAAACGACGCGATGGAAGCACCGAGTGTATACGTATTGAGAAGAGAAAATTGTTGACAATTGAGGCGGGTAACGTGGAGGGGAGTATAAAACGTTTTGTATAGAAGAACATGGGTTGAAGAAAACAAATCGATGTCTGCGTTTAGTCCATGAGCCATCAGAGCTTGTGGTAGGAGGTATTTGGGCATTCTTCCCATGTTATGAATTGACAATATGAACTTTCATATATTAATACTACCTCACACTGAAAGCATAAGATAGAAATCAGATCTCATTTATACTTGGTCTTTTTATGTTTTGCTTGGACATCCTAGGAATAGTCTAACTTTAGCTATATATTTCCTCACGTTTCGGTATTCTTTCCTCATCAATTTTTTCCATTTTTTCTCTGTATTTATTTCTATATTCTCGCATGCTTTCGATGATATATTGCATTGTATGAAATATTCAAGTATGCCATACTGTGTGAGGAAATAAATTATCGTGATTTGTTTCTTATTTATTTTTCAGCAGTTTATAGTGATATCGTATAAAAAAGGTAATGTCTTCTCTTTGCCCATTTCATTATTTCATTGCACTGATCATTTCTATAAAAAAATGAATTTCTTTAGGTATGGTACTATTGCAAACTATCTATGAGTTTTAATTGGAGAATATAAAAAAGAAAAATGTGAGATGAATATGAACTCACTTCAGTAAATATAAAGTATATAAATTAAAAGTTTATATAAAAAAGGAATGGTATTCATTTTTATAACTCTTACTGGTTGTGTGAATAAACAATGTGATTTTAAACTAAATGGGTTAATATATAATTCCGTCATTGATGAGGTAGACTTTCCTTGCAAAGAAGGTATGATAGAGTTATTCTTCGTCAAAAATATTTTTGGAATCATTGGCAGTATTTAATATCTTCTTGTAATACTGTATGATAATGAGTGTAAGTCCCTTGTTCTTTACCTATCGCTTTCTGCGGAATATCACGGAAATTAAGGGCAAAGACCTTATTTGATGCCCATAGTAAATATATAAACGGAAGTGTTTGGTTTCTAAATACTTTTTTAAAGAAATAAAGTGTATCAAAGAATTGTGAAAATATTTTCTCACTGCCATAGTATATGATGATGCTCCAATGCCAAGTGTTATGTTTTCCTCGGGGAAGAGAGGCAAATCTCCACACCCGCAACGGGAAAGTACGGCTTTCGGCACTTTGATATTTTCCCGGCTCCTGCGACACTGGAGAAGCAGAAGAGCCATTTACATGGCTCCAGGCAACGCGTGAAGAGAAATAAGATAAATACCGCATTCCTACGCTTCACGTCGCTTTTCAACTTTGGCAGGCAGTGCCATTTCGGCTAGGTATTTCAAAGGAACTGTTCCCATTGTTCTATTGTTAATAAACCAAATACTTCCAATCATATGTTGACAATGGGCATGAAATACGGTTTCAATTAACGTATTTTTGTAAAATAAATCCTGGTGGAAAATATATTTTGTGATTACTAAGGATTTCCAAATTAACTTCCAAGTGACAATGGATTTCCAAATTGTCTAGTCTGTAAACATCAAGTATATGTGGAGTCGCCACTGGTCACATACCCTTATTGTAACTTGCTAAGAACCATGAAGTGGAAGGTGAGGAGTAAGATTTGGAAATTGACGAGATGATGAAGGTGACGCCGGAGGAGGTGTGGCCAGAAAAGGCAAAGGACCTCATTTCTGGTGAAATTGAGATCGTAGGGACCCGTTTTGCCATTTAGTTTTTTGATTGGACGAAGGAAAGGGAGTTAGTGGTTTGAAGGTAGAGGAAGGGGAGAGTAGATTAACTCAGAGACGACGAGGAAGAACGGTGCTTGGCCAAGGCGTTTGAATGGAGTTACTTGGCGGGGAGTTGAATGTCTTCTCCTGGGACGGCAAGTAGATAGAAAGGGTCCAGAGTGAAGGGAGAACCCTGGGAGGCTTAAGAGAGTGATGTGCCGCTCTAGGGCATGTGTGAGAGAGACTGAGCGGAGGATTAGGGTAATACAATGCTGTAGGCTGAAGTTTCGGCACAGTGCCTAAGGCTTTCGACAAATTAAAGGCCAAAGAAAATACAAATTTTTTCAAACAGAATTTTTGGGAAAAATATTAAATTTTGTCTCTCCAAATCTTATTTTCTGCAGAATTTTCTACATAAACGGTTTTAAAACTTCTTATAGTTTACTCATAAGGAGACTTTTTTCGTATTTTACTCGCTATGGAAATTACAGGCATACATGATTAATTTGTTGGAAACACATTAGGTCTAAAAAGGAATTTAATGTGATGTAATAAGGGAAAAGAGTGGTACTCCGATGAATTTGATCATTGTGTGAAATAATCATTCAAGATCAATAGATCAATATTTGAATAGAAAAATTGCGGGATGGATACTAAACTCGTCTCAAAATGCAAAGAGAAATTGGAGTTTGGTCGACGTATTTTTTGTAAACTTTTCCGTTAAAATTTTGAGTTATAGCTTTGAGTTGGCATTTTTGTAAATATGATTGCTTCAATTTTTTCGCTAAATCATATGAAATTTACAATACATTTACATAAAGCCATATTTAAAAGTCAAAGATTGCCCAGATTTATAAAAAAATTATGCGGTTCAGGGTATACCCATTGATGGAGGAGTGTCTTGCCTCCATTAGGGTGAATCTCTGAGAGAATGGACTTCAAGAGGGGGAATTGGTGGAGTTGAGGAAGGGTCCCACGAAGTTCTGTTAATCGCTTTGGTGGCGCATGGCTTTGTGGATGCTATGAACCAAAATAATTTAGTGACGTGCCTAATTACATGGCGAGACTTGCAAAACTTCCTTGATTACTTTCGAAATTGATGGGAAATCCGCCGTGATACTTTCAAATATGTTGTGACTTGCCCATTATCAATCTGTACTAATTTTACATCCATTTAAGTGCATTTAAAAATAGGGGCAGCAAACTTGGGTATGTTTTAGATACTTTTTTCATTGGCGCTCTTTCTCCTTAGGGCTGTATTACCCAGATGAAAACAAAAAAACTATAACCTGAAGTTGGTGTAGCCGTGTCTCTAGAGGGATTGAACTTCAGAACTCCCAAGGATGGTCAGTGTAGCGCGAAATTAAGCCGCTTGCCTATTTTGGTAGGCCAATGAAGTGTGTTGTTTCAGTTATGAAAATATTGCCTAAGGGTACAGGGTTTGCTTCATCAGACAAATTACGAAGGTTCATGATAAAAACTAAAACTTTTACTATTTTCACACTTTTTTATCGTTTTTGAACAGGTTTCAACACAGTGTGTCATTATGAAGTTGATCTTGATGATGACACACTGTGTTGAAACCTAGCTGGTGAATAATAAAGTAGTGAAAAAATAGTTAGTTTTATTTTTCATCTTCATCATAACAAATTTTCACAAAAAGACGCCTGATGTTACTTCTTCAACTATGAAGGATATAAAGCAGGACTGTTTCTTCAAAATTACTTTTCATTTTTCCCTTGTTTGATATGTGACTGCATATTAATCATGGCAAAACTTAATTAAAATGGAATAAAAAATTGCAATATTTTATTTGTAAGTCATTATTATTCATTTACAAAATCGAAGATGGCTGTTGACAAAATACGCAATTACACATACCTAATTGGTGGCTTGCGAAAAATAACATATATACATTTAGATTTATTACAATGAACAGTAAATTCCATGAAGTCACGCCTGAGATTACTGAGTGATTTCTTTTACCTTATTACCTTATACCAGTTAGAAAGCTCAGATTGCCGTTAAAATAAAGGTGTTATCGTTATGGTGGCTTATTACAAAACTGTAATCTGGAATTTGATTTGACGACCCCACAGGTAAAACCGCGTACGGAAATAAACATTCACCTGAAGTCAATTTCAAATTTTACCTTTCTTCTCTTTCTCTTTTCTGCCATCCCGAGGCTTAAATATGCTAAGAAGTTATCTTATTTCCATATTCTTCAAAATATTCTGCGTCTTTGTCGTATCCATTGAGTTAATCTCAACTGCAAATTCGATGTTTGACATGATGAAGTGGAGGAATAAGATAATGCGTAAAATATTATATCTTCCAACAATGAAGCATTCTCTCTTTCCGTCTGAGAAAAGCACTCATCTAAGTCTCTTAACTATTAGCTTTAAGAAATCATTTTCTTGCTCAGTTCCATCGCCAAATCAACTGTGGATAAAATTTCTCGGAATAGTTTCAGGAAAAAATACGATTTCTTGAAGGTAAATGGGGGAATGGATGTGGAAGTTTTTATCGTTCCGTCAGTTTTCAAATACAAGATAAATCGACTTAGACTAGGGAAACATAAAATATGCTTATCATGCTTAAGTAGAGTGCATGATAAAAATTCTCTTATAAACTCTAATACACTATTGGTTGAAATCATTAACTCAAATACAGATTACAAAGGGTTTTCAATCAGTGATAAGCCATTATGTTATCAAAAATACGTAAATTGCGTAATTTTACTATGCTAATTTAATTGGCATATTTTTAATTTATCGCAATTATTGTTCTATTTAAAACAGAAAAATGTATCATTACTAATTGTGTCATATGTGTATTTATCGTACATAATTACGCAAATAGTTATCCTCAATAAGACAGATTTATGTAATTGGTCCTCAAGCACCCGGTTCCTACAGTCGATGTGATTTCATTTATGTCATGCATGAAATAAATAAGTGGTTTTTGAGTGTTGCAGATGGAACGTGGGCACAGATGGATTGATTGGTGGAGAGGATAATGCAAGTGAGGGGGGCATGCATTTCCAAAGTGGGTTTTACTGCTAGCTTCCTTTCTCTCTCTCTCCCACTCTCATTCGCCCTCTGGTCAGCCGTTACGGTCTAAGAGGTTAAGTGGTCAGGGGATTGGGCGTTCGGTGAAGGTTGAGGTTAGATTCGGGAGATTGGGCGATGGAAGGAGAATGAGAAGATAATAAGAGTGGGGAGTTTGGTATGCATTTGTGAACTATACCAATTGATCAGTAGGGTTTTGGATAATATTTTTTCTTACATCCTTAGTTCTGGCATTCCGTTCCGTTTTTTTCTATAGGTGATACGCCATGGAATATCATTATTAAATATTCAATCACTTTTGGTATCTAAGTGGTCCACAAACCTACAGTAAATTATTGCTGAGAGAAAGGTAAGGAAATCCAAAAAATGCGCTTTTCCCCCATTGAATTTGATCCATTGATTGATGCACGAATCACCCCATTTGATTCTAAAATAGATACAGTGTGATTTCGACAAACAGAATATAATTGCACCTCCATGACTATTTCACCTTCCCATATTAACGTTTCAATTTTTGGCATGTATAATGCACACAGAATTACTACATATTATTCACTAGATTTCTCTCCTCTCCAACCATATCTAATACCTCCTCGTTCGTCCTTCTCACCATCCAGCTCACCTTCTCCATCCTTCTCTACACCCACTTCTCAAACACCTCAAGTCTACGCACATCCTATTTCTAAAGTGGCCGAATCTCTGATCCATACAGCTCACCTTAGCTCCATATTAGAAAGTTCTCCAGAAATTGGTATAGGAGTGGACAAAGGAAATAAACATCCCAACCTCATGAGAGAATTAAACGGAGACACGAGTATTATCTTCTTAGGATATTGTGGAGCTTTTTTTCAATACATCTCCTTGATTTATTGAAATTGATGCATTCAAATTAAATTATTACTTGTGAAAACCTTGATACTGACATAAAATGTCGAAATCACGGTTGGTTTTTATCAAACAGTGTGTACATTATTATTCTTATTTTATTCTTATCAATATAGTGCTTCGGTACACCGGACATGACCTTATTCGCCCTCAATTATTACTGAAGAAGATTTCAAGAGAGTACAACAGAGATGGTGATATTGAGTAGTGAATTGTTATTTTACATATTATACGCTGAGTTCAGCGAGAACACGCTTAACATTTGCGAAGTAAGTTATTGGCCAACGAGAATGAGAAGATTAACTCGATATTGTAAAATATAGGTTTTCCGATTATTTTATATCAGGGAGTGAGGTCTTTTAGATTATATCAAAATATTCCCCCTCAAAGAGCACCTATGTAATAAAATGTGAATAACATCAAATTCCATTATAAAAGGGTATAAAATATTTTGGAGGATATGATGTGAAATTTTTGCAGTTTTCAAATATTTTTATCAATTTACAATCTTTCGTCGATGGTTGCCAATCTTAAATTGTCGTATTTTTATATTATAAACTCGATGATTCATATCCATTTCTTAGTAACTTTTGGGAGCGTCTTCTAAACCCAACTATCACCCGTAGCGAGGATAATGACTAACAAGCTGCTGCAGGGCATAAAGTAATAAAAATTAATTTGATTGAAGCTTATTCTGTATTAAAATATATAAAACTTACGCCTCATTATACAATGGAAAACATTGAATTGTAAAATGTTGGATTACAAATGCATGACATGTAATTAATGCAACACAATTCAATGAAAAATGGAGTGATGCATGAATGTTATTGAAGTTGACGACTTATAGTTATGCAGTTAGGGAAAGGCACAAAAGAAGATTGTCCTCGAGAATTTGAGGAGGTGACTTGAATTTTTCCCCTCACTATCGCAATTCAATGTGAGTGTTTTTCATAGCCCTGTGAAAAATTTTCTTTCCCAAGCTACTTTGCACATCTCATAGCATTTTAAGAAATCACATGATTCCAGGTATAATTTTTGTGCATCGCATTTAACTATTTCATTATTGCAATACGCAGCATGGAACAATTTTTTCATCTTTTTGTCCATACACTCACGAACCAATCAACGTTAAAGACTTACTTATGCGTCATGAACAGAGAATTCTGTAAATTTTGAGCTCTGCAAGGGGAAATGTTAAGATAACGACGAAAAAAATTCTATAATTTTACGATCTTTACGTTTTCCCTCTCTTTCTGCAGCGTTTCGACACTTCCTTTCTCACTTTCGCACTCCACCGTTCCTCGTTAAGTGTTAAACTATTGAGTTCGACTTGCGAGTCCCATGTTCAAGGTGCAAATCTAGTTCCCCTGTCTGGTTGCTAACTTGTAGTATTCCCTGCTTCGTCACAATGGATTTCAAAATTCTACCCTGGCTAATGCACCGCTGGTGTTGTGAGGGATGTAGGATTGAGAGTTTGCTAGCCCTATGAGTTACCCCATTAGGACAAGAAATTGTAAAGTAATGTAGTTATGAGCCATGGTTCAGACCGAGAAATTGTTCTTCTTTTAGCCGAAAGCATCGATGATAAATATGCCGTTTTTCCGATGCAAATTTTTTCCCTCACCTCATGAATCCTTCTTTCTTGGACCAAAACAGACTGCTAACAAACTTTCAGAGTGATTCAGTGAGGATTTTGCGCATTTGTCTTCTTTTTACATATTCATAACTTTTTTGTTAGTTCTACCGGACATCTCTCGCCGACTCTTTTTATTTTCTCGGTGATTAATTCCTTTGAGTTCCGTTCCTCGTCCATCACATGTTGTCTGCAAGTGCTACCGAAAACTTATGCGAATCGTTATCTCGGTAGAGATGTATGAGTTAGATTCGGAATTACTCTTCCGGTTAAAGTTCATGCTCAGTAATATTCCTTTCCTTAATAATAATTTAGCCATCACATGACGTTGCCCTATCGAAAATGAGGCGTTATTTATTAGTTTGGGTGTTTTAAATATATACGTTAGGCTCTAAATTAGCTAAAGCGGGCATATATGGCTGAACAGTTGATTAACATGAATTTATGCATTGAAAAGTGTTTTATTTTACGTTATAACATTAGGATTGTTTAAATTGTTTCCAATGTTATTGAGCAGCTTAGAACATGAATACATGCTCCCAGTTAAACACATAGATGTAATGTGGAAATCTATGAAACACTGCGTCATGGAATTATGCGTAACTATACAAAATACTGAAAGAATTTATAAATAATATAATAGCCATAAAATTATTTTTATATCAAAATAATTTAAAAATATTATGTATAGATGCCACTTGGCATGCCCTAAACAATTAAATGAACGGAGGGGAGGTAAAAGAAGACCGTCTATTAATTAACCTATTGCGCCTGAGATGAAAGAGCAAAGACGCGTTTTTAAGCGTATAGGGTGTTTACCTAATACGTTTCGCATGGGAGCAAATCATGTACACATCATTTATTAGCCTGCCTAAAACGCCTGCAACAGGATGTGGCCGAATAAACTTCAAAAGTCACCGAGTGATGCGTGCGCGTCTCCCAACGTTGTAAGAAACCGTTTAATTCCTGATAGAATGTGTGTGCATCGCATGTTTCTTCTCAAAGCTAATTCAGTTCAAAATACTACACAATCAAGTTCATCAATGTATACTATAATGTGTCAATCTTTTTATTTACATGTTCGCACAACAATCTACGCTTAAGGCTGATTTTTGCGTCATGAACAAACAATTCAATCAACTCGAAGCATTAAGCAAGGAGAAGTGTTAGCACCGGTTTCCTATTCCTTGAAGCCTCTCTGAGAGGCAGTATCCGGTATACACGTTCTAGGGTACTGCAAATGTAGTAGCAGTATTAAAAACACGTTGATTGAGTTACAGAATTAGTTTACGAGGGTCAGGTTACAACTCGTTTAAGATATACAGCTGTCAAAAGTCTACGGAAAATAATTTTTACGGGTATCTGTAAATAATGTTTTTGTGTCATACCCCATAGTATTTTTCTTCCCTCTTTTACCATTCCTTGTCAGTTATTTGCTAATTTTCACTGAGTCTGATTTTCTTAACGCCAGGTGCGGCTCAGCCCTTTGTCTCGTCTATTTGCAATTTCTCTACTGACATCAATATTTTTTGTTCGGAAAGAGGTTATTTGCTCAAACCACATTTCAAGTATGAGGAACATGCTTAGCCTTCACTAAGCAGAATTATTTCCTTGTTTTAAAGCATGTCTCTAATAAAAAAGTATTAATTTGCACGTCTGATTTATATCGTCATCTCGATCATTAGCTGATCTTCTGTAGTTTAACCACAGATTACTTTGTAAACGTATCATTTAATTAGGTGCCGTGGAAAGATAATTGAAGAAAGGAGTGAATTGCCAATTTTTTCCTATTGTTGCTGAATTTTTCCATTACAAACCTGTTAAAGTTACAAACCATTATGAATTTGAAACTAAGACGTATTGCTGAGGAACGGAAACGTAAGCTATTTAGGAGTGTGTGTATTTAAATTCTAATTAAAGGCAAAATATAATATTATCGTTTTTAATATGATTAATGGCAATCAAGTTTGTGTCATAGTAAAAGATAAGAGAAAACGCCTTCACATAACAAAATAATAGCCTTTTTTTAATGGATGCCTCTAATAAAATGATTTTAATTGCATTTCTTTGATTTATATCGGAATCCTAATCATCAGCTACTCGTCACTAGTTTGAGTATAGATAAATTGGTAAACGTATCCTTGAACTTATAATGCATCGATTGAGTAACTGTACATCTCATCTACATCTACGTAATACCCTGCGAGCCACCACGAGGGTGTGTGGCAGGGGGTGAAGATCACCAAACATGCACTATTGCCATGTAAGTATGCACATTTCGGGAATTAAGAAAAATAGGAAAATAACCTCATTGCATTATCATGTCTGAATTGGCTCTCCTCATTTAAGTAATTGGCAAGGTTATATTTTTAATGTAATCAATCTCTCTTAAGAGTGAATTTTGCATTTTCCTGGCGATATTTCATCTCTCGCTATAGCTACCGGTTTATTTTTCAAGGCTCTGCGACCTACTTAATTGTTTTTCCATGGCCAACATATAGCGACTTCCTCTCTTTAGCGTGATTTTTACCCAGAAGTTATTATTTTATCTTCAACTATAAATTACTCAATTTCACGCGGAAATTGTCATAACGAATTCACAAGCACGTACACATGTTTGCTGCATGCTACTTTATCAAGTACACGGGACCTAGTCCGCCATCCTCGACAGAGAACTAAAACGGAAAGCCCCGTGGGCTGTATGGGGAACAGAGTATTACCTTTGGGCTCCATAGTGGGCTCTAGACGGCGTTATCTCTCTTTCAAAGATAAGACGATACATGTAACTGTCTCTCTACAGATCCTTTCTTCCTAAAACATTTTAAAATTTATAGTAGCTATATACAATTAGAAATTTAAAGTATGATAATGATTTAGCTGTGCTGCTGATTTGGCAGTGAACAATATTCAATGGGGGAGTTTCGGAACGCATTTTGCAATCAGATTGTAATCAGTCACGCTACATTGTAAAGCTATTACATGTATGTCATTTATTAAATAAATGATCAATTACATGAGTGAGGGAATAATGGGCTGTGAATCTATTTTTGAATCTGTTTTTGACTTCTACGTTTTACTACGCTGAATATGCCTGGTCCGGATTTCGGATTCGACACTCAACTCTGATAATAATCATATATCCATTGCCAAGTGCATTAAATTTAAAAAAAGTTTCAGCTTAAAACTATGGGTTGATTCTCCTGTGAGCTGAAAGAGACTACTGAGGAGATCCTTTCCTCTGTATTGAAACTAAGTTGATAACTCGTTTGATTACTGTATGATGTCATTTTTACGGTGCAGCTGCCAGGGGGTCTTACATGTTTGGCTTTTCTGCTTTTAAAAATGGATTGATTCATTATTATCAATTGAATTGCAACCAAGATTTTCAACTATAATGCGTATCAAATGAATTCTCATGAAGTATAAAATTTGTGTTCTCAATTTTTGCGTGTTAAATTTAGTGAAAGAATATTGCACCCAAATCAACAGTCATCTTAATTTTAGTATACCCTTTATAATTATCAGGAATTATCTTATAAACAATATTGCATCTCATGATAAGACAAGTGATGCACAAACATGATTTATCATCCCTCGTTTAACTTTGTGATGTGCTTATAGTCAAACGGATTATGTTAGGATGAATTAGTCAAGCATATTTTTGTACTGAAACGTAATATTTCAATTGTTTTTATCAATGTTTCGCAGTCTATGACGAAAGTGAATTTTAGATCAGAGATGTTAGAGCTGTGATGCAATCTTGCATAGTATAATTAAATCCTTCTCAGGGCATAGAGAAGCAGAATACTTAAAATTTTTATCCGTCCCCCACTAATATATAAGGCTATTTATTCCTCTGTATTGAAAAAAAGTGTTCATTTCGCTCAAGCAGAAGAATTTTTGGTTGATAATCTTTATGAAAGATCTTTTTCCACTTATTTTAAGTGTGCATAGGTTCATTGGGAGTTAATCTCAATTCTTACGATGAAAAGTATTTGCTTTTGGATGCGCTGTTCTGTCAGTGGATAACTCGTTTGATTACTGCAGCATGGAAAAGGTTTAAGCAGACAGTCTGAACATGAAATAATTTCTTTTAAATTTAGCATTGGTACAGTTCATTAAAAATTTTAGTAATTCCTGAGTAAGGAGGGAAACGGTTGTAAATTTAATACCATCTATTGATTTTCTCTGCTCCTCCGTATACGGTCGTGGGCTGTCTCTTTCCGTAAATCACGATCGTATTTATGCCACCAGTCTTTTCTTCTGAAGGAAATTGTGTCGTTTAATATTCATTCATTTTTTCCCTCCTTATTGTATTCATCCCTTCGTCTGTTTTCGTATACATCCCTTTGACATGGAATCCATTCTGTTGCCTTTCTCAATCAGCTGAAGGGCGAGTTTCGGAATCGACATCCTTGGCCTTTTCCCCTTTTCAACATTCAATGGAAAACATGCATACCTGCTGTCGGTAATGCTGCTCGGTATGTCGCTATCATATGTGTTTAAATTATCAATCTCTTAAGTTGCACTATGCGTGAAATACGTGTGAAAATTGCGTGTTATTTGATACCATAAGTTTTATTCTTATCGCTAGTTATTTCAAATACTACGTAAGCTGATGTGAGAAATGACTTTTTTGTGTCCTACAGGGGCGTTTTTCATGCTCTGTACGGAACTCCTATAGATAAATGTTTCAGGATGCTTTGTATACAGCTGTGTACTATGGAACATGTCAAAGGGGTAAACTGTTTTGAGCGTCTCCTGTTCATATTTGACCGGCGTGACTTACTCATATTTGTGTCCTTTTTATCATCGAAAGGTGCATGATGATCTGGTACTACTTTGAATTTGTTGCAGTTTCCGTGTCATTTATGAATGACATCATATACTTATCTAAAAACAATCTTAAAGTAAGCATTGGTATCTTTCTGCAGCTCACTCTATTAGTGGAATTTTTCTTGATGCACTCACCTTCTTGATGTATTTTGTGCTTTAAACTATTAAAGAAACATTTTTAGTGTAAATGGAATACGCATTAAGCGACGCCGCCTTAAGACCGTTTCAAGATGTTCAATTCCATCAGTGGTTTGGTGTACCTATGGATTTACGATCAGCTCTAAGTATGATATTTAAAATTATGCTATTTTTTGCAAGCGTTGGCATTTACTGTCGTTTTGACATAACCTTCTTTTCCGAGTGTATAAATATTTTGTTTTCAATGCTAAGACTTAAATATATTCCATGCACGAATAAGTAAATATTTCTTCTTATAAACCATGATATTTATTTCCTTCCTAAAAATATTTTCCTGCCTAAAAATATTCTAAGTGTCCATTTTTAGCAACAAGAAATATTGAAATTATATCATATCCCAAATTCTAAACAGAAGAAAGAAAAAATATATTAAAACGATATTTTAAAAGTTAAAAATTATTTTCTTTAGCTCTTTTGGACAGTGGATTGAGGCAATATCGGTTTACGTGAGCCACAGTTTCTCGGTGTTTCTAATTACGAAAGTTGACAGGGTCTAGCGAGATTTTTGTTCCTGATTCTTAGCAATCTTCCATGGAATTCATATCCTTATCGTTGCTCTTACAGTTACGCTGGAGTACAAGTACTTTAATTACAAAAATAAGGAGGTATATCAACGTAGGACCTATTTTCTTTTGAAAGCAAAGAGTCCTCGTTAATTTCATCTGAAGTCGAAGACTTTTTCTCCTGCGAGATATGATTTTTAAGATATCCAAGTATTAATGATTTTCTTCTCCTTTACTTACTGATATACTTACTGAAGTGGGATAATAATGACCATTGATTTTTCACTCGTTTCAAAAGGGAGAGACATTCTGGAGGCAAATGGTGAGTCTTGAATCTTTGGAGACGAGGGAAACCATGAGTGGGAAGATCCTCTTTAAAAACCTCGAGCTCTGAATGTTATATGTACTCCAGTTGATGAAAATAGCTATACATATCATTGTTTACTGTCCAGCGTTTTCCATAATGTCCTGTACTCCTCTATTTCAAGGTAAATAAATGTATTTTTTTTGCTAACTATCTTGCCCTCATCTCTTTGCTATAGCAACGTTTGATGCTGATGTTAACCTCAACTTCCCAGCCTTATTTCTCAATATGTGGTCGTTAAAAATCAAAAGAAACCCGCTTCATCCAAATTAACTTGAATTAGATTCATCATATTGAATTAATTTTAGCAGAAAAACGTCTATCAATGGATGAACCTTTGGAAAATTTCTTTTCCCTTCATAGACAAAGTTTTCCTCTATCCAAAGCGTAGTTAGTTCACTCCCCTCTCTTTGGTCTCCAGTTAATCGATTAGCACTTTTAAAACACCTAAAAATACCTCAGAATCGTCATTGGCTCCCAAATGAGCCCTATATTCACCAACCGTTGAGTCAATACGCTCTAATGAAGCACAGTTTTTTTCTCGAGTAAGGGTAGTTAAATTGGTGTCCTCGGTTGGTGGTTTGGGTAAGCCAATTTTGATTCCTAATATTGGGGGCAAGATGGAGTGGAGAGGAAGTCCATGAGACTTATGGGAGAGGAAGTGAAGAGTAAATTATTTTCTCAGCACAAATGCCAATTTAGAAAGAAACACTTTCCATGCTCGGGTGAGAAAATGAAGAAAATTGCGATTCACAACTCCGTGACAATATCGTGCAACAACGAGGGTTAGGACTCAATTTGTAGAAATTAATTAATTTCTTGAGGTTATATATACTCCTCCTCCTCTGGTTCCAAGTAAAGAGGGTTGGAAAGAATCACATGCAGGAGGTGGTTTTTCGGCATGTTTGAGATTGAGTGTGCTATAAGATTCAGGCGATTGATTGTCACAGAGAAAATAAATATTGAGATGGGTCTGATATGTGGTGCTAGCCTACAATTTGAACATAAGAAACTACTTTCCGTTCTGCTCACTCAGTACGGGGTCATAGCCTTCCTGCCATTGTCAGCCGTGGCACAGCGCTCAGATACTCGTGAAGTTGATACCTATGTAAACAATAGCTGACCTATGGGTTTGGTTTTAATCGCTCAAGATGATTCCGATCTCGTATGTAAGGAGTCACGCGGTACTACCACTAACAGATAAAGATTATTGTGAGTGTTAACCACTCAGATGGATAACCGAAATGTATGATGTATCGTTTATTACGTCTCTAATGGCAATATTTATCTTCAGTATTAGTTATTACGCGCGAAAAACACAATCGAGAAGGTTGTTCAGCGTTTTTAAGATTGTTTTTATTATGCCAACACTTACAACGCTTTTCAATTGTAGCTCGTGTCTTCTTAGGTGATCGAAATTATCTGTTTCAAACACAACCCCGCTGGATAGGGAAAGGTCGTGGCTGAAGTGGCTAGCAGAATTAGAAGGCAGATGTTCCCTGGCAATAGGTAGGTGAAAGAAAAAAGTAAGGTTTGCAGTTTTGAGTCGTGGGTATGTTGGCGCGTTGGCGCGATTAGTTCGCACGCTGTGACAGAGTGGTCTTGAAACTACGGTGTTACGGTTAAAATTCGATCTTTCGATTTTTTTCAAATGACCCAAAAATCTAACTTATTTTCACGAACCATCACGAACTCTTTTGAGTGAATAAAATGGCGTTTCTATGATTAGACTCACATGCTAGTAAAACAGTGGGTTTCCGTTGTCGATTGACTTGGACCTCTATGTTTCCAGTTAATATTTAAGGGAGAAGAACGCGTAAAGAAAAATTATTTGCCCACCTATGAACTGCTCTTTTACGGGAATACATTTCAATTATCTGAAATTGTTTTGGGAGTCTGTGGTCAGATACAACCTTAAAGATATCCTTTGAATTCCAACTCTTTGGCAAATTAGTAAAGGCATTTGCTGGGTTCGGACTACCTAACATTCGACTCTGCGTTTTCCTTGACATCCTTAGTAGCATTTGCTCGGAATGTTGAATCCCCTGCTCTTTTTTTTAAAGAGAGAGACACCTTGTAATTTATACACCTGTGATTCGAGATAAGTATCACTCTAAATGTAAAAATTAATAAGATTAATTTTTTTAAAAGAGGCGTTTTCCTCTCAACCCGTAGTTCCTCCGTAATTTTTGGTGAAATCATTTACACTACACTATCTCATTCGTTGTCGATCCTCTGCTTCCCAAGACTGAACTAAAGACTTACTTAGTATCTGTCGATAGGAAACACATGAGAAACTTTTCATTGGCAGCCGTGTGACATCAATGAGAAATTCATCTTATACGGTCATTGACCTACTGACGTTCAACATTGGCTCTTAGGTTTCGGCAGTATTGATCTGTGGATCTTTTCTCCATTTTTCAGGTATTCACTGCGTGCGTTAACTTTAATAGACAAAGGCGAATGAAGAATGTCAATTACATGCAAAGTATGCTGCACACAGTTATCAGTTTTATTTTAATGTATTGATGAATGCTTAGTAATGCTGCTTAACGCATTACCATATGGATAGTACAAATGTGTATTTTTAATAAAAAAGTATGTGAAAGGTAGCTTCTGGATGAGGCGCTATTGCAATGGCTGTATTTTTTTAAATTTTATGGGTCTATCATCAATGCTACCATGATGGGTATGACCTATTTAAAAGTTGGTTACTGCCCATTGATTAGTCTCTATATTTAGAGCACAGGTGCTATGAGCACCAGGGGAAACGCTGCGAGCTTTAATTTCTGCGGCAGTATTCAAGCGGCTTCGCTTTTGAATGTGGAAAATATAAGTTATATATATAATATATATCATCTACCATATAAGTAATTGCGGTTAATTTAATAATGGCCTATTTTGTGAATGCGGCATGTTGCTAATTTAAACGCTTTTAGAGTATTTTGACTGCCGAAGCTGCTCTTAGTTTGCAGTTGACTGAGAATAAAGGGTTATTTATTTAATTTACAAAAAAGAAAATTAGATGAAAACATAAAATTCTGTATATTTTGTGAAAGATCATGAATGTAAACTGCATTTTTTCATGAATTCAGAAAATTTATGGTAAAAATTTTCTGCCAGAAAGAGAAATGGGCAAAACTAAAGCCTCCTTAATCTGGGGAGACATATCGTTGTCACGAGGATTCAAATTTTTATAAATTAAAAAGATTAAAAGGATAGGATTGCAGAAATTATTTGGAGAGATCTGCCTGAGATATACTTAGGATAATACTATTTTGGAAAAAATTGGATACTTACTTCATTTCTAATGGTTGAACGGGACCCTCAGGCAATTCTATTCCATCAAATTTCCAAAATTTTAAGTGTGAAATATTTTTTTTTTATTTAGACGAGTTTTAGGACTTTTTTCGCTCTATATTTTAATTATTCGATACAAAATAGGGCTGCAGAGTAATTATCTGTTGCCCAGTGGTTTGCGTTCATTCCTCAATATTAAATTGTATGTAGATATGGAAAGAGCATTCTATTTAACTCATAGTGTAGCTGACTAGTTCTTACCCGCTTTGTCTCGGAACAAATATCTGAATTGCTCTGCCACTGGAGTTGCTAATGCAGCACGAGTTTAGCGTATTCTTAACAGTATGTTTTCCACTGCATTACCACTTTGCGAGTGAATTTGGTCTTTATAGAATTTTAAGCTTAATTTCCCAGGCAAAGTAAGATAAAAATAGATTTACTCAAGATACTAATGCAAAATTTAGAACGGATTGCATCGTGTTTAAAGAAAGTAAACGTTTCATAAACTATGTAGCTTTCCGCCTCCCAGTTAAAAGTTTATAAGCCAGGTGGAAACAACTCTCCTAGATAGTGTTTTGTTAGTTGTATTTGTTACATAGCTTGTCCTTGAGTAAGATTTTGGAAAATCACCCTAGGTGTTAATCATTATTTCATGATAAGATATATAATTAAGAATCCTTGGCACTGAGATTTCTCCCGAATGTCTCAAACACACAGTAAAATTTTGATTAACTCAGTCACTTTCAGTTTCCCAGTCACACCATGATAAGAATAGTGGAAATAGTTATTTAATAAATAGAATAAGATATTGAAATATTGCCGTAATCGATTGTTGTCATTTGCATTATCATAATTAAAATTTTGAATAAATTGCAAAAAATATCCCCACAAATCGTAAAAACATGGTCAAATGTTGATCTCCGTCTGTCTCTCAAATTACATTGAAGAATTTTTGGAATAAATCTCAGCGCAAGGGATTCTGAATTGCAACCATGACTTGTCAAAGAAGATAACGATTCCTGCAATTTTTAAATGTCTTCTTCAGGGATGAACTCAAGAAATATGTGACCAATACCGTTAACAAAGTCATGTCTAGAAGACCTGTCCAAAACTACCTTATACACCAGAAACCTGGGGGCATATAGTGACTGAGGTCATTAAAATTTTACCTTATTTTTAAATAATTCAAATTGGGAATAATTTCAGCGACAGGGATTCTTTATTTTAATCTTAGCCCTGCTAATGACGACGAACAGTTAGGGTAATTTTTCAACATATAATATACGTAAAAATACCGAAAAAACATCCTTCCTAGATGAGCTGTCAGCGCCTGCCTTATATATTAGTAACTGGGAGAAATAGTGAGTGAGTTACTAGGTTTCGAACTTGTATTTAAGACTTTCGGGAGAAATTTTATTCGCAGGTATTCCTGATTTTTATCATGGCTATGCGAAATACATCTAACAGGTGTGGCGGGCTATCAATTTCTCCTTCAAGGACTTATGAGGAATCACATGTATTATATAGTAATAATATCCCAAGAGTTGGAGCTGTCTCCACCGTCCTTTCAAAGTTATAACTGGGGATGAAAAGAAACTGAAATCACTTAAATTTTTCTTTGTTTTTATGACTTTCGGGATAAATGTTTGCACCAGAGATTCTTGATTTTAACCTCGGGAATGACGATTAAAGGCTGAGGCAGTTATTCAATTTTTCCCTCATGACAAACACGAAAAATATGTAGCAAATACAGTAAAAAATGCCTCAATGTAACACCTTTTGGATATGGAGTATTAATATATTATCATCATTACTAAAATTGATTATAGTATGGTCACTAATATTGAGTCAATATGGAATATATCAAGGCTTTGAGTAATCAGGAATTTGATTAAATTTTGGTTATCTGATTCGACGCAGACGAACAGCTCATTTTCAAG
The DNA here is from genome assembly GCA_963169105.1 of Ceriagrion tenellum. NCBI lineage: Eukaryota > Metazoa > Arthropoda > Insecta > Odonata > Coenagrionidae > Ceriagrion > Ceriagrion tenellum. The sequence continues at coordinate 91,773,827 of OY720635.1, read as the reverse complement.
AAAGCCTTTTAGTAAAGGAATAATTATTATTAATCGTTATCATTTAAATTGATTATTATATTATCACTGGATTTGTATCTATGGTCAATATATCCGACCCCTACATCGTCAGGAAGTAGGTTACATTCTAATTTCAAAATTTTACCCAGACAAACAAGTAACTTTCAATAAAAACTTCGATAATTTTGTCATAAAATGTGAAAGAGCACCTCGCCATTTTCGAAATGCGCAATGCGAGGTCTCACCTACGGTGTTACGCCAAGATGCGCAAGACAAATTAAAATATAAAAATTTTCGGGATCTTCCCGCGTTGCAGTATGTGAGTGGACCACCGTTTTGCCGGCATTCCAGACAGCATCATCAGGTCCGAATCCGCTCATTTGATGCAACGCGAGAAGAACCTGAAAAATAATAAATTGCCATAAACCGCGGAAGCATTTGCAACAAGCTAAATTACGCCTATGTATGTATTCTTCTGTAATCCATTAAAGAAAATATGCATGTCCTCATTTCTCCATGCCTAGGCGGCAAGTCTGTGAATTCTCGTAAAATCCTCTGATAGAGATATTCCTCTGGGGGATGTTTATTCCCAATGTTTTGCAAGTGTTTGACAAGTGAGATAATGGGCTGGATTGTGGGAAATGGTTAAACCTTAAACTGGAGTATAACCGAGATAGCAGTAGAGAGTTCATAATAATTAGATTCATGGCTCATAGTTCGTCGTAGTTATGAATTTTAAATCACAGGTTAGTAGTGATTTTGTTCACATTGAATTATGTATCGACTTAGTTACTTTTTAACTACCCATGTAGGTGGAAATAAAAAAAATAGTTCACTGACTCTTCGCAAAACTTGTGTATTTCTTTCGAATCATTCATGGTTCCATCCACCTGAGGAATTATCTTCGATATTTAAGGCAAAATATCAAGCCTATATCTATGTTCATCCGTTACGCGCGATAGATTTTTCCTTATCTGTTGGACGAATGCTGAATAATTACTCAGCTTTGTCCGCTTAAAACACCAACAGCCAATGTCGACTTCTCGACACATAAGTGTTTATTGAGTTGAAATAAGTTGAAATATTTTTCGAGGAACGTGTGTCACACCAAATGTGACCACCAGTGTTTGCCAAACGTAAGCACGAGTGGGAATAAAAATGGGTGGCAGTGTTTGTTTGCGGTGTGGAATAGTTCGTCCGCAAAATGAACACGCCTACGCCAAGCTCCCCTCTGAGTTTTAAATGAACCCAGGCGGAAGAAAACTGCCTCCTAAGGCCTTCCCAACTTTGCGCCAGTGCCTTTGGCCGGGTCATTATTTATGCCGACCAGCACCTTTAAATGTATCCCTACATTAACTCTTTTGAAATGGAAATAAAACCCCATAAAGCAATCCAGGGGTGGTGGTGTAGACATTTCCGCAAGTGGTAGTGAGCTCTAGAGGTGGGAATTTCGGTTCATTTTGTGGATTCGGTTCATGGGATTTGATTCGTGGCAATGATTCGGTTCTTTAAATCGTTCATAATGAACCGAATGAACCAAATCCACGAGTGATTCTCGAATCCATGTGAATCTCGAATCCATGTGAATCTCGAATCCATGTGAATCTCGAATCCGTGTGAATCTCGAATCCGTGTGAACCTCGAATCCAACTGAATCTCGAATCCATATGAATCTGTCGACTTACTGCATTTCAAATATTAGCGTGCGAAATAACAAACAAAAAGGTGCAATGTGATGCTCCAATTCGGAAACACAAGACATTTGACAAGGTGTTTCAAGGGTATGTACAGGGTTCTTATTGAACGATTTGGATTTGGCGGATTCGGAGATTTGCTAGCAGAATCTTCCACACAAATCGTTCATAATGAACGATTTGGATTCGGCGGATTTGAATCTTCCATCAAATCGTTCATTTTGAACGATTCGAGTGGAAAGCGTAGATTCAATTCATTCGGTTCATGCCATTGAATCGTTCATTCTGAACGATTCATTCATGAACGACACACCTCTAGTGAGCTCATTTACACGGTAATTGTATTCGTTTTTGAATGAGGATAATATGCTAGACAGTTGGATACCAACTTGGATATCGGATTTTCTGTTAATACCCTGAGGTCTACTTGGTTTTTTCCCTCCTTAGACTACGATTGACCACAGAAAATATCCAGCCTCTAATATTAATATTTGACATCTTAAAGGTGATTATTAGATGAGGTGAGGACCACATGGAAGACCATAGAAATAAGAACAAATATGAATTTGAGACACCCTGAGACGAAAAGGGTTAGTGAAGAACATAATCGGAGTCAAATAGAGGAAAAAGTTCCCATAGTCTAATCCAAGGATAAGTTCATGGGCCAGATAAAGAGGAAAGCGCGTAGGAACAGATAATACAAACAAAAAGTAAGGGAACTAGCACTAGATAGAGAAAGGTGAAGGGCTGAAGTTAGCCAATCTTAGGATTGAACAACCAATGAAATGAAAGATAGCTATCAGGATATATTAGCATAGCCATTCTTAACTTGACGCTAGTAAGGTGCAGAAGTAAAAACTCAATCTTATACCCATTATGCCGTACGTTTTTAATTCCGCTGTCGTTCTTTTTAGTGCTTCTTTCGTCCGAACAAATTTCGATGAAATTCCGTACGATTTCGACATCGTATCATCCAATCATTGATTCTTAGAGCTATTGAGTATGGAAGATTTTTGCTTAGTTTATAAATTAGGTCCCATCCATGCATATAATCTAAGTCTACTTTTACAAATAAATATCAGGATCCGTATTTTCTCTCCGTCTTCAACTTCCGTGAATCAAAATGGAAATCTCCTATCACAAACCACACCTCTTACTTCTTCCAACCACCCCAACCTCATACACTATTTCTCCCTAACTTAACCTCAAGTGCACAGGCGGGTGGGTGTGTGAGGACATGGCAAAATATATGAAATACACAGTTGTTCGGATTGGTTCAGAATTCCTCATTTCACGCAGCTTTCTTAACTGTGAAAGAGTGAATTGATCGGCAATAACCTAACTCTTCTTTCCACCTATCATCTGCTACTCCATTATATAATTGACATGATAATGGCGTAATACGTCAAAATAGGTGCAAAAAATCAACTACTCGTGCAAATATGCATTATAGGTGTTTGACCTCCATCATTGAATAGTTTTACCATTTCAAACATAAATTATTGACTTTTATTATGCTATGCCATTCATAAATTTATGTGCAGTTTTGAAGTTTATCCATTTTTATTATTTCTAGCCCTTAATTTATCGTATATCCTCAGAATTGTGACTTGGATAACTAAATGAAAAGCCCATCGTTAGAGTTTAAAGCGTTCAGTCACGAACTCAACGATTTTCCGCAGGGCAGAGCTGTAATCTCGGCGTTCCATTAACTTCTAAATCTACCGGCTTTCCTCTCCCCTTATAATGGGCCCCCTTTCCTTCCTGTGATGTTATATGTTCCCTTCCGGGAAGGGGAGCTTGCGAGAAAAGGAATGTGAGAGGTGCCGGAGACACACCTATGCGTACCAACTCCAAAACTCCAGTCGTCGCAACTAACGCCGCCGTCAGCCTTCGTGCCACTTCCGCCGACCCTGCAGTCATGCCGAGACGGCCTCTCTTCCGCCTTCCTCCTGTTTCACACCGACATTTCCACTCCCTTGTATTCTCAGCGTAGACCTATCAGGGTACCTGCACACGGCTAAAAACTGTCCCCAGGGGAGTTCACTGCGATCGCCCACGCGTCAACACTCACGTCCCACCCCCTCCGCCCAGAAAGCTCATTTGCTCGCATTCCCTCTCTTCATTTATTTCATCATCATATCTCTCTCTCTCTCTTCGTCCATTTTTCTGCTTCCTTCCAACCTTGCCATTTGACCTACCCCATTTTTAATTTATGTATCCTGCAGCGCGTCCGCCTAGAACTGGGATTTTCGAATTTAATCAAATCAACTAACTTCCCTTGACGCCATCCCTAACTTAACAGCGTTGACCCTACTTCATCCTGATAGTATGTATATTCATGGACCCCAAGCACCTTTTTGAGAAGTGAATTTTGTGAAATGAGGCCGGAATCGTTTATTTTTTTATCTGCAGAAATCGGAAGTTGGACGAGTTGGATCCGGTTGCATGGATTGTTATTTATGTCCAAATAATAATATATAAGTAGATTATTTAAAAATAATATTCAATCAATATATAAGTTTTAATTTTGTTGAATATAAAATTTTCGTTTTAAGTTAATATCAAGTATCCAGACCTACGAACAGGTAATTTAAATATCATCAGTAGGGTTTTCTGTGTATTAGTGTACTTATGTAAATTTTCTTATGAGATAAATCAATAATTTTAAGTATTTGATAACGACTCGATCTCCAAGTCGGCTAATTGGCATTCTGCGATGGAATGATCCTTCGTGTTTTTGGACACTCTGTCGAATATCAACTATCAAGCCATATCACAGAGAAAAATAATTATTGAGTTTCTGGGTCACAGGTAAGCATTAAGTGATGATGTCTAACTGCATTAAGAGTACCAACAGTACTCTATTTTCACTCTGAGCATTGCTCTCAGTTGTTTTAGTGAGGTATAGCTTATGCGGAAAATTTCATAGTTTTCTTTATCATTATTAGTAAACGTAAAGAGTCACTTTAAAACGGTGTACTTATGACCGAGAGTAGTTGATGCAAAAAACCATAGTGTAGAAATTTTAAGAGAAATACACCATAGAAACGAATTCTGGCCCTTTAAAGATGACGTGTTTAAGAATTTTGACTCAGAAAATGTTGTGCAGTCTTCAAATTAACATAAAAGTATGAAGGGATTAGCATTAGTTATGGACCAATTCATTAGGTTTTTATGTGAAAAATTTACGGTCTGATTTGTTTCTATATTTGATCTAAAACTCGAGACCGTCGATGAATTTCAAACTCGATATGTTACTGATGAAAGATAAAATTATTCAAAAGTTAGGGGTGCTGAATTTCTTGTATATTGATTTGTTGGAATACTACGAGTAAGTACTCATTCAAGCTGCTGTGAATTTCGATGTTTCAATGCCGATTTTACATCCACCAGTTATTGTGGCGGTTGCTGGCACATAATTAAGAATAAGTAACACCCTGGATAAAGGGATAAGAGAAGGGGAACTAAGGTGTAATTTTAGAAGATACTTGTATGTTTTGAATAAACACATCTTATAAAAGATCAGGTAATATTCCGGCGAATAATATTTGTGAAATCCTCTCGGATTTCACACTAGGTTAAATATATGGGTGCTTCCAACGTATCACCGGAACGCTCTTTAGTCGTCATCAGTGACGAAAGAATATTCTGTCGAAACGTTGGCAGCTGCCTAATATTTTTCCCGGAGTGAAACCCGAGAGATATTCGCAGACATCATCTGCTGTGTTAGCTTTTTTTTAGTTTTTGGACTCCTCTCTCATTTACCTGATGAAAAAAGATCCAAGTCGACTAAAAAGGCCTGTCTTGGTGGAAGTATCAATCACTACGTGGTCACCAAATCACAGAACTCGGGTCAAGTTAAATGAGTGATTATCAATTCCTTTCACGCGCTGTAGTCCGTGGCTGCAACTGGTGGGGTGGAATAGCGAAATAACCAGAACAAACTTCATTCCTATTATAATGACTAGATACTGATCTGTCTTCCTATCGTGGTTTATGCATGTTTAAATTTTATAGTATAAATATGAGCAATCTCAGAGTAATTTTTACATGAGATTGAATTTTTGTTGGAGATTATTATAAAATATTAGAGATTGAGAATATGAACTGAGTACATAATAGTTATGCACATCTTGCAAAATAATGTAAAAACAATCTTAGCAACTACACATCTCATATGCCTTCAGGACGTGCCCTAGATCACGCACAGGGAGCCACCTTTCCTTGATCATGTTTATTTTGTTTTTGCCATTGAGTTTTATGGGGATTGTACCTCAATCCTTTTGTAAATAATAGTTTTTGCTTATGCTTACGTGCTGTCTTGCACAAATATATGGAGAGTACTGCCCATAAAGTGGACTTCCGCAAATTTTATTTGCACATAGTCAATACTTTAGGAAATTTACTGGTTATTGCGGCTTCTTAAATACTGTCAACTCCCCGTCCACCCCAAAAACTCATAATTCTCTAGCATCACTCCGGCTGCCCTGCTCATTTCGGGTGCTGGTAGTTTCCATGCGATCCGGAGGCCAAAATTTGAGTTCCTACCACATTTGATCTCATTTCCACTTCTTCTCATCACAACACTCTTTCCTCTCTCTCTCTCCCTCCAAATTTTCTCATTCTCATGCAGATGGAGGGGAGAGAAAGTGAACAGAAACATCGGCACCACATTGAAACTTCGCTCGTTCGGTTTTACTTCGGCTTGGTAATCACAGCTCTCCAAAACCGCCACTGTGGATTTATGAAAGGCCTCAGGACTTTAAAGCCTGTTAATGTGGGTAAGAGAAACTAAAATTAGAGGTAAGAGAGAATTAGCAATGTTCTCGAAAAATGAAGTTTTTTGGACGAAATATTAATTTTTTAAGTGGTACATTTGTGGTGGTTTCAATTTACACCTCTGAAGCCAAGTTTTATGGTAAAGAAGGCAGTAAAATGCTGAGGGCTGCTTGCTTTAATTTTATTGTGAGCTTGAAGGACAAAACTCCATTGGATTATTAGTGAAAATAGCTTTATCAGAGGGGATCGGGTTGGTGTGATGGCTAGAGTACTGGCCAACCATACGGACCGGCAGCCAGGGTTCAAATCCCTGCAGAGTAGGATATTTTTCCGAGGAAACCCTATCCCTACTCGAGTATCTTGTGGAGGGCACTTCACAGTACTCCGTTTGTCGGATGAGACGTTAAACCGTGGTCCCCTTGGCACCTATCGTTAAGAAAAGGCTAATACCGACGTTGGTTTTCTATCCACCCTTCCTCCTTTACCTATCCCCTATGGTGCAACTGAACTTAGCTGTCACTCTCCACAGCCTCCACAAATATCTAATCCAATCTAGCATTATCAGTGCTAATTTTTCCACCTTCTGAATAGCAGCTGGGCCTGAATGAGGCATATCTGTTCTGCGAGACATGCCGTATTAGAGTAACAAAACCTCACATCCATTCGGTTCTTAAAAAGAATAAATTACACCTAGGAAAATTGTCCGTTAGGCTTGAGTACGAGTATGAAGTATACCAAGTAAATGAAGTTGGATGAGTGCATTTTCCATGCTGTGCTTATTCAGATAGATAGATGTGTTTGAGGTCAAAGAGATTTTTTACTGACTGTTGGTGCGTTATCAGCAATAAGCATTCTCCATTTGACTGTCAAAGTTCTCAGCAAACATTCAAACTATTAGTTTCATCTTATGAAATGATATCATTATCGTAAAGATAGGGAGATAAATGTAGTGTACAATTTCTTAGAAAATCACATGCCCTCTTATCCCGTTACCAAAGTCAATTATGAATGTTCTAAGGCGAGTTGTAGTGCTCATTTCTTCTTTTACTCCGTTTTTAACAGGGTTTGGTGGCCTGTATTTCCTACGAGGAAGGTTGCATTATTTGTTCATTGCCGCATTATGTTGCTTTTCCATAATGAAGTCACTCGGAAGCAAAGTGTCCTTCATTTTCCCGTCTTCACATTATTTCTTGGTATTTTTATTCACCCTAGTTTCATTTTTCATTCCATATCACCTTTCCTAGTAGTGAATTAGGTCAAGGAGGTGTTGACAAGTGATGAATGCTCGCGGTTGTCTTTTCTAGTCTGCTCCTCAGACAGATAGGTCGGGAACGAGGTCGAAGGGTCTTCTCACTTGTCACTCTCCTTACCATCCCCCGACCTTGTCTTCAATCTGAGAGTCCGTGCCGCACACATTCATTTATCCTTGACGGTGAATAGGATTCTGTTACTGAATATGATGCACTATCGGATGTGAAGATGGGATGTGAAGAATAGGATGTTCATCAATCTTGTATTGCAAAGTTGGAAATTGGGTAGGCCGTTCAGCCAGATTCGTGTGTCGTTTTTAGAACCATAAACAAGACTTCCAAATAATAAGTTCTAAATATTAAAGCTATTTACTTTTAACAATTGAGACTATGGGCCTCTATCTTGAGGATATATAAACTGACAACTATTGGGTTTTTATTCCTGTGACTAGGAACCTTTGGAAGTTCTAGTAGGTTTCTAATTCCGGTTTTGTGATGGAAGATTTCGTGATCGTTTTCATTGTAAATCTATTAATTGAAGGAGTAATGGTTGATTTCATGTCTGTATTGCAAATTATGTGTATTTATTAGGAAATATTTTATATAAAATCGAGTTTTTTTATCCCGCTCTATAAGTTAAGCGCAAAAATTACCTTAAAAAATGAAATTCTTGGTGAAATCTTCAGATGCAATGTAAAAAACCATAAAGTTGAAGGGTGAAAAAGCAAGATTTAATAGAGAACTTATAAAGCGAATTAATTCAGCAATGATTTTTGATTAAGTTAAATTATGTAATGCTCGCCATATCATTGGGTAGTCGCTAAACATCCCACAGTTATGATATAAGATGGCAATGCTGGGAACTATTTAGCCCTGTTGAGAATGAAGGCCGAGGAATTGAAGTCGGCGAGGTAATGAGTGTCGAGCGATCCTATTGAAATCGTTCCAAAATAAGGCGTAACGTGGTTTTAATTTATGAATTCTTTTGTAAGACGTAGGCTGCAGGAGGGAGCGGAAAATACCCCAATCTGTCGAATTTGAGGAAATCGGGACAGCCACGGTAATACCCATTTTGGAGTCACCCGCATGTGTATATCAGTGTGGATATCGAAAGAGGAAAACTCAGTACGCCTTGATCGGGGATCGAACTCGAAACCCTCAATTCCCGGCAGAGTCAACATATTAGTGGTTACTTTCGTGAATGAATTTAATGAACTCTAGAAAAATTCATGAGAAAGAGGAAGGCAAACTGGATAAGACACCACCTGAGGACAGATTGCCTACTGAAATGAATATTGGAAGGAAAGATCGAGGGAAAGAGAGGGAGAGGAACACTAATAAATAATATGTTGACAGATATTATGAATGGAAGGAGTTTCGAAGGGCTGAGGGAGGCAGCACAAGATAGACGAGCATGGAAGGGGCAGTTCAATTGAAACCAATCTGAGGACAGATTCACCTTAGAAGAAGAAGAGTCTATTGTCAACATTAAGAACCCTGAAATGATGTCCTTGGTCAAGAATCGAGCACCAATCGATAGTTCTCGAAGCAACATGATTCCACGACTTGGAATTAGCTGCCTGCATTTTCTTTTCGAAGTCTATGCGGATGGTTTTTAGTTATGGTCAATGGAAATTTGAGTGTAATGAAAATTCGCTTCCAATTTTAAAGAATTATAACTCACCTCAATGTTGAAACTCCTCCAATGAGAACTCAGCTTCATTTCGCAAGTGTGGTAATCCCAGCTTACTACGTGTCTTTCACCGCTGCATTCTATGTGAGCCCATTTCCTCAATGATTCGGCTTAGCGCAGCTCCATCGTCTGATCAAATTTTCGCTGAGTGAAGAGTTCGCATTTCGTATACTCCAGGCAATCGTTGGCTGGTGAATTAGCGCAACCAATGCCGCCGCTCCGTAAAATACGTGGATTTTCTTTGGCAGTCTGGAGTTGTGGTCCCTCGCGTCCCCGACGTCGGATGACTTCCATGTGTCTCTAAACGTTACTTGTGTGTTCCGCGTCTACCAAATCTAGAGGCAAATTGTCAAAACCTTCGCTACAAGCGTGAGAATTTGATTTTTTCCGTGAATTGTTTCGATTATTCTCCTAGTTTGAAGTATTCGATAACAGTGAAAGCTATTTGACAATCTCAAAAAATATTGGAAAACTCACTGTAGTGCCAAAATTCTCATAACGGACGCTTCGTCGCGACCATGAGGTGGTATCGTGAATTCAATGGTTTGTTCGGTTTCAGACTTTTTATGATTTCAAAATTATATTCCACCACCTATCTAACATGAATAGAATTATATAATGACTTTATTATCAGGGTTGTATTTTTTTCATTTAAAAGACTTTATCTTCCTTGTTTCTTTTTCGCTTATTTTAAAATGTAACGAAGCCCATTTAAATCAATCTCACGAAGTATATATTTTTTTCTTTGTTTGCCAAGAAACAACATCGGTTTAAATAGATTTCCATTTTTTACTATGCCAACCAAAATATGGAAAATTACAGTTTCGAGTTGAAACTTGGGTCTAATTATTAATAGCAAGAGTAAAAAATAGTACAAGAGTTTTTTTACTAGGTAAACGTTAAATTTTGCTGGGTGATATTAAGGAGTGCTCTCTTATCGTTTTATGTTCTCAAGGTACTTAACTGAAAGTTAGATAATTTTGGAGGGAGAGTGATTTTTGGATAGGAGAGAATCGTCCGGGAAACCGCTTTCCCTTCCCTTGAAAGTGAAAGTTCTAGGCAAGGGGACAGGGAATGGGCCCGTAGCCAAGCCCTGAATTAGTTATTGGGAAAATTGCGAGCGAAAAATAGTTTTTGATTAAAGCCTAGCGGGACTGGCGCGGGTTCTCAGTTGTGGCGATTTGTCAATAAAATTTTCAAGAACAAGCCGAGGCACCCCCAAGAAATTAATTGGAAATGATCGCCTGTCGCCTTCTCGGGACCGAGACTTTGGAGTTTGGTCCAACAACACTCCATGACGCGTTCATAGACAGCAATATACTGAACTATAAGTTACCGACGGCAGCGTGTGGCGGATCATTTTAGGACATCATGTTAATCGTATGAGAGGGAATATACAGGGCAAAGGAGTAGGAAATCGGAGCAATGGGTTAGCCTGAGTACAAATTTGCTTAGTCTCTCTCTCTCTCTGTGTTTGTTGTTGTCACTTTTGATGGGGGTCGGAAGAAATTGCACATTTCATCTACTTGACATTGCTCATATTTTAGCCATTTTATCTCTTATACGGATAGATTTCCGGATAAATTATAATATTCTCAGTAAGTTCTTGAATATCACGTTATCCAAAATTTTAAAGTTGTGCTTACCTGGAGTGTGTCATCTAGGTGTCCAGCGTTTCTTAACTTAATTCTAAAAGATTTTCTTCTAATCATCTGTTTGCATTCTTTTTTGTCCAAGTTTTTATGAAGAGTTTCCTTGCCTTCTACATTCAAGCTTTTTGTTTCACGTGTTAAATATTTCTATGAAATTCCCCTGAAGTCACAACTTTAAAATTGTCTGAGACGGTTTGGAGAAAAAAGGAAGAAATAAACAGGGATATGAAAAGGCGTGGCAGAAGAGGGAGATGCCATTTGTGGACGATTATCGGCAGGAAAGTAGTTGCACCGGCAGTACATGCCGAGGGTTATCCTCTAGTATTTGACAGATTTTCTTCAATTGTTTTTTCTTAAGAATATATTAAATCAATCATAACATATCATAATTAATGTATAACGCCCCAACCATATATTGTTTTTTTTGCCGAGAGTAGGAATCGTGACTTATACTTGGAATATTATTGTTACTCTCAACGCTTTAACTAGTGCAATAGGCAACGCTTTTTGACTTAGAGCGATAAGGGGGCATTACCGGTGAGGTGAAGAAGTAGAGGATAAAAGGTCCGGCGGACAAGGTGCAAGGTGTTTTCCATCTATGGGTTAGGATAGTGTATTGTTCAGAGTACTGACTTCCCATTCATAGTGCCTGGATTACAGGGTCTTGACAGTTGGAATTCTGATACATGCTTAAATACCACAAGGAGTGCACTTCAACATAGTTCTCTATTTACCAGATCGGACGTTGAACTATGGCCCTCTTAACCTCCTTCTTTGAGAGCAGGCTTGCTTTGCTAGGTTTCTCTCCCTCCTCTCTTCAAGCAATTCTTTCTTATGAACCAATCAACCTGTGCTTCATGGCGCAAAGTTGCAAGCTTCGGTCAGCTTTTGGGTCACCTCTTAGTAACCAACCCAATTCATAGCCATTCTGTCCACCTATACTTAAAGATGCAGATGGCCTCTGTTGACGGTCACATATCTTATCATTAAACAACACTGCTTCCAGTGTTAAGGAGATTCCGTTATTTAAAAAAAAAAGATTTATTGAGAACATATAAGGGAAAAGTACACGGTGTGGGCTTCGTTTTAAATACAAATACATAGCCGAAGACAGATGGAGGCTTTTGTGCTTAAAGGAGCGAGAGGGGAGAGCAATCAGGGTGAAGAAAAGTTGAGTGTGTTTAGCGAAGGGAAATCACTGCCTATGGGTGCGAAAGGGAACTTTTGTGATTCATATCAGAGGGTGAATTAATGTTGATAAGTAGAAGAAAACAGGCGAGGGTGGATGTGCTTTAAAGGAAGTATGATGGAGGCTCGGGCTGATTTGGGGAAATAGGTTGGTAAACGGTGGATAGGACAGGATGAATGAGAAAGAACGGGATAGCTTTCGGAAAATTTTTGAATATGAAGACAGAAGCAGAGGGTTCCTTTTTGTGGAGGGAAAGCAGGTAAGAGAAAAACTAAATGTCATGTCAGGGAATTCATGGTCACGTGCCAGTGGGAAACCGACAGGTAGTCAGGCGTCTGGATAAATAGGTACTGCAACAGCCTATTCTCAAGTATAGCTCTCGCAGAACTCCTTAGTGGAGACGTGCACGGGAAGAATAAAGGTAGAGTAGAGATTGAACAGGAAGGAAGGAGGGAAAAAGAGGCAAATTGTAGTCTTGTGCAAAGAAAGAAGATTTAAAACGCGATATGTTGACCTACGTACAAAAGTGTACTACTCCATTTGATATAATTTGGCCGATAAACATGAACATACAATTGTAAGCAGTAGCGTAGGCTAAATGCAAAGAAAACTGAGTTACCTGGGCAGTTTTGGCGGGAAAAGTAGAATGGATAGGGTTAAGAATGAGAGAGTGATGAAGGAATTTGTTTAATTCTATGTTAATGGGAATGTTATAAATAGAAAACACGCGGAAGGAAACCCGAAAACTGATCTCCAAATGCTGAAACGCCGCGGAAACCTTCACACTAACGTATGAATGAAGTGTGCATCGTTGGTTTGGCCGTGTTCAGAGATAAAATGAGAGCCAAAAAATCAAATAGATTAATGATACTGGAGGAAATTATATGAGGAGAAAAGGTCGAAAGAGGAATCTTTGTGTTTAAAGTTGGGCTTTACTCCGTGAACTGTAGCGCTGAGCGCTAAGAGATGACATTTCAATAGTTTTAGGAAAAGAATGAATTTTAGAATTTAATAACAGGATGCCGTATATGAATCGATTCATGAGGATTTATTTTCATTTGAGTATACTACCAGATGATTGTTATAGGTAAGGAGAATACTCATGCTTACTGTATAAATGAAAAACTTAGCAATTTTCCACAATATAAAATTTACTTCGACCCAGATTTCGATTTTTTTACATCATCATCAGGTGTATCATCATCACCTGATGATGATGTAAAAACATCGAAATCTGGGTCGAAGTAGATTTTATACTGTGGAAAACTGCTAAGTTTTTTATTTATGCATCATGCATAAGTTTCACACAATTTCGCACGCATCTTCGAACTTATTTTTACGTCCTAATTTCTGTCGTATCGTTCCGTTTTCCTTCCCATAGGTGATGCGCCATTTAATTCATCTTAAAATTCTCATATCGTCTCCTTATTATTTTTTTGTCCAGAATACCTTTCTTCTTCCTTCCTTCTCCATGCTTCCCCAGTTTCCTCCAGATCTATTTCCCTGCATTGGGATTGTTGTAGCAAAAGAGTTATGCAAAAGTCGAGCGTTATTTAGGAAATAAATGAATCAGAGCCAGATTTACTGATCTAAAATTGAGAATCAAATACTTTTTACTCTGCCCGCCTCGAAAGGGAACGGCGTGTTGGGAATGTATGTTTTGACGGATATATGGAAGCCTAAAGGAATAGATGAGCCCCAAAAAATCCTTTCGAGGAAGAAAGGATACGGCTAATAAATCCTAAATGCATCAGGCCGATTGTTTGAATCCGATTTGTGTCGTACAACTGAGATCCGAGCGTTTTTTCCACAGGAATAAATCACTCCATTTATGCATGCGATTTAAAAATGTCTGATTTTATCATTTACGCGCTTCCTTAATCATGCTGTATTCTCCTAAGATACGCTCAACTTCAAAAGTCATACGATATGTCTAATAACATAGCGCGTCATGGATCAGATTATGCGAGCGTACGACTTTGCAAGTCGTTCATTTTGGTCGAGTAGTTCTCGCACCTGTGCCTTCCAATGTGACTGGCACGATCACTGGTCGTAGTCTACTCTCTTCTTTCTTTCTGGTTCTTTCTCAACGAAAGAAACAAAACGCCTTGTCTATATATCGAGCACAACCTACGGAATGGAAGTCCGATTTCCTTCTCATTAAAACTTTTTTATTGAGTTTCACCTGCTAGTCTGGGTCATATCTTGCAATTAATATTTAACCTACTTTCAACTCAATTAGAGTTATAACTTTAACTCATTGACTCTATTTTAGTGAAAATACTGTATTTTATTTGAATAATGACGATAATTATTTAACTTTGCGTTTACTAGAAGTTTTCCTCGAGTACGAGCTGTTTGTCGGCGTCAAATTATTTAGACAAAATCTAGCAAACTTTCCGGTGACCTTGAGCTCTGAAACTTTTTGCATGGACCCACTTCGTGTGATATTACAGTAGTAATAAAAACTAGCCCAAATTATTAACTTTTCTATTCGAGTAATGAACCGTCAGTTACGGCGCCCATTTCCCCCACGATGAAGTCCCTGTCCTCGGTTGTTGCTATCGTTCACGGATTGATCAGTTCCGATATCTGCTCATTTGCTCGATGAAAGGCGTTACTAACACTCTCGAAAATAAATAAGCAAAAGATTTGGGGTAGGATGCAATACAAAACTGCAGATGTAATTTATAAAGTTAAGATGTAATTACAAGCAATTGAAAACTAAAAAGATAAAATTAAATCACCGTAAAAACGGACTTCTTGAGAAAAAAACGGTTTTATTTCAATGTGAAATCATAGGCATACGACGCACGAATAAATACCTCTTCGAATGAATATGGAGTAGATCGTGTTGTGTCAGTAATATTTACAAACGTACGACTTTAAATCGTGCGTTTTTTGTTTGAAATCAACCATTGCAAATTGTCTGATGTCGTAACGACTACGTACGTACGACACAAATTGCATGCATAAGTGTGGCTTCTGAATCATTCCGCTGCACATTCTCCCTCAAATAATGAGCGATCGGTCGTCTTTTGGGGGCGGAGACATAATTTTGAATCCCGAGAGGACGTAACGATGGGACGGCGTGAAAAGAAAATATGGTGTAAGGATGAGTGTGTAAGGAATGATGCTGAAGGTAAATAAGATCCAGAAGGGCTTGAAAAGGAAGAGAAAAGGTACCTTTTTGAGGAGGAGCTCCGGGGCAAGGTAGTGGGGTGGACGGTAGTTAAAGTGATTTATTGAGGAAGAGGAAGAGTTAATGGCTCGTGAATTATTGGGTTATATCTAGATCCTCCGAGCGATGTTCGGAGGTCTGATCATGGGAGGCAAAATGAATTATTTAAACGTCTCTTTTCCATCTTTCCGAGTCTGCTGCGTACATTTTTTTTATAACGCTCTTTTCCTGAATGAATAAGTGTGTGTAAGCCTCAAAAAAGGTTTCGCAACTCGGCTGACTTGACTGTTATCACAGATTATTGGATCACATGCCCGCCATCTAAATCAAAGATATCGGTTAGTGAGCAACTTCTATATATGATTCGTATCATCCTTTAGCTAATGCTTATTCCCGTGTCAGTCTTTTGATTAGCTGACGTGCTGCATGTTACCTGCTTAAAGCTGCGTCTTTTGGTCAAACAAGCTACTACGGAGTATTTTTTATAGCGTATAATTGCACAAAATACTGCGAGAAATGAAATAATTTGTTTAGTCAATGAATCAAAATTTTTCCTTTTTACATGCACTGATATCGTTTAGAACTTTTTCACAAAATCTTACGATAATCTATGAAACTTTTCACACGTTTTCCACTCAAACTGTTAAATGCCTGCCACGTCTGCTAATCAATGCTCAAATCTGTATGACAGCTACGGATCATTCCCATCCTTCGTCTTACTTTAACTAAATTCCTAACGCACTCAATTTATGGCTTTAATTTTCTTTTTCTGATTTATTTTTTATTTAAGTTTAACTTAATGCCATCGACTTTTGAGCGCTGTTTTGTGAAATGAA
This sequence comes from Ceriagrion tenellum, assembly GCA_963169105.1. Taxonomy (NCBI): domain Eukaryota; kingdom Metazoa; phylum Arthropoda; class Insecta; order Odonata; family Coenagrionidae; genus Ceriagrion; species Ceriagrion tenellum. The sequence continues at coordinate 91,757,550 of OY720635.1, read as the reverse complement.
TATCTTTTTACTAGTGTAAGACGCTACGGTTATCGTTGAAAACTAATGATAAGAGAATGCATGATTTGAATGTGGCGAGTGGTTGGACATTCATGAAGCTGTGCAAAGCTTTCTTGCTAAAGGTATAACTAATTACAGTACTGCTCTAGCGTATTCATACATTTATTGATAATTTCTACTTCAAACAAAACATAAGTAATTATAATTATCTCTATCACCTCAGGCTTAACTTTGTGGAAGTTCATTTCGTAAATGAAAATGAAAAAAACTTTGTAATATTCCACCAATTTATTGTATGGTACAACTAGTTTCGTCGTCGCTGCGACGAAACTAGTTGATCCAATAACGTCGCCGCTGCGACGAAACTAGTTGTACCATAAAATAAATTGGTGGAATATTACAAAGATTTTTTCATTTTCATTTAAGTAATTATAATTATCATTAATTTCACTCGAGTTATGTTGGCAGTGACTTGAAATCAGGGCAGGGAGTAGAGAAGTTCAAATGGCTGATAAAATTTCCGCTTTTAAGGGCTTGGGCCCGTCATGAACCCCTATGAGACGCATTCGGTAACAATAAATCATGTGAACTTATTTTAGCGGAAATTGTTGATTGGAGGCATCTGTTTCTCTTATTCTTCTTGTTCTCAAACACAAGGCTATGCCGCGGTTGAGGAAATTCTGGTGATTTATTGGTTTTTCCGCTAAAAACTTGAGGTTGCCTGCACGATAACCCCCGTGAGCGTGATAAATCTTTTCATGTAGTTTTTTGCCCTAGTATTACCTCCTCCGTTTTTTGTCCTTACTCTATGCACCGCATGACCACAGCAGTCTTGTTACTACAAGATAAACGGTCCCCGATTGAGACCACCAAGCGCCATCGCATATCCAAATTATACGGATAGGATCTGTTAAACTCTGGAGACCATGAAAATGCAGAAAACATTGTAGAACATGAAGCATTTTCATTTATTGAATATCCGTTGAAAATATTTGGTGATTAATTAAAATAAGGGATATAGCTTAACTTCTTTCATCAAATGTTCCTACACAGAGACAATCTCGATGCGAGACAATGACATTAATCGTAGGGTAAAGTATTATTGTGCTAGTATAAGTGCTATTCTCGTTTATCATTATCAATAGGAATGAAGTTTTTAGCGGGTGTAGCTTGCCACATAGTTTATAAAATGCATTTGAAAATGCGGTTATGTTTCTTAGATATCTAAATCAAACTGTTTTTTGTCTCATTTCAGAAAAAAAGAATCCTTTGTGTTTGGCTTTCCTCTAAATCACTCACACTTTCGTTTACTGTTTACTATATATTTAACCTTCTCAGTAGGTAGTGCTGACTGCGTTGAAAAGACTGTAAATCAGTATTTAGGTTGGTGAGCTAGTGAATTCAATGAAAATTCTATTCTATACATACATGTAGCATACATTTATCATGAGTGGAATCTCACAATACTAACAGTAATGTCAGGTAATGAAAAATAAATCTATCTTATTTGTTGGGCTACAGTGAAAAATGTTTAGAATCGGATAAGTTGATAAGAATATGATTTTGTTTACATACTTTATTCCCTACTATTGGATGAATATTTTTAGCACCTTATATTGCGTATGGTGAATTAATCCCGTCAGTCCAGTTTCGTAAATATAAAACGATATCTCTTTTGGAACGAAATTAAAATACCACCCCATCTCAACACTTACCTAGGTCAGCGCATTCCCGCCACCATGCCCTTCCTATCAGCTTCGCTGCTGAAGTAATTCATTTTGCGTTCAATGTCGTAGCAGAGTCCCCTCGGCTTAGCACCCTTAATCTTATAACGAGTTTGAGTTTCAACCGGTTTACTATAAATAGAAAATCGTTCTCTCCATCGTATCGCTTTTGTCCACAGTTGAGCCACGCGAGACCACCGCCTTCTCCTGCTTCTCATTTCCAAACTCCCGCTCCCCTACCTTCACTCTTGTTTATTTGCTCTCTTAATTAAGGTGGTTGGTGAAATAATCGTGAGTGAACATTTATATAACTTTGCAAGTAATTCAAAAACAATTTTTGAACAATATTTCAGGAGCGTAAATCTATTAATACGTTGTAAATCGAAATACATAATGTGATGTAAATGATGCAAGAATCACAGTTTAAATGCTAGTTTCAATTAAAGAATTGTAATGACCTCGGTTTACGGAGCAGAATTCGGAATTTAAACAAAATTTTTATCAAAATACTTGTTTTTCATTCAGCATGTCACCTTCATATTTATTTGGAACCATTATAATAATATGAAACGAATGTTTTTGCTCTCGGGTGAAAACCAGAACCTCTGCCATCGAATCATTTCGAATCATATGTCGAGTGCCAAATGGCCACATGTTAAAATAGCAAATTGCCAAGAAACAAAGTCGGTAACAAGCAGTTTTTTTCACCTTTATCAATATAAATTTTAGATAAGTACACGTATGCAATGCTTTACGCAAAATCTGTACATCAACCAAAAACACTCCAACCACCTTAAAAGACATCCGTAGCAAATAATTTCCTCTTTGTCGACTAACTAATAACTTAGTTGACGTGTACCTGGCATATTATTGTATTTATAACTGTTTTTATTTCTTAAGTTATACATTAGTTTTTTCTTTCGCTTCTTTTCTTATTGTTCTCTCTCCTAAACGTCAATGGAAAGGTTTTCGGGCGAAAATCCTACCTTTCTCAAGATTTCTGACTTATTCTAAACGAAATTTCATAAAGTTTGCAAAATTTTCCTCTATTAATCTCCCAGAAACCAACATAATAATATTGTATATGTGTTAGCGCACTCAGGAGATAATATTTATATGCCTATTTTATCGAATTGTTTCAAAGCATGTCTACCAAATATTACAAGAGTGCCGTATGGCTACGTGTTATAATAGGATTAAATTGCCAAGAAACCAAATCTGTAACATACATTTTTCACATTTATCAATTCATATTACTGATAAGTGCAGTATGCAAATTTCACGCAATACGAACATAAATAGAAATTGCCCCAACCTTAAATTGGTCGCGTAAGTTTGGGGCAGTCACCTAAAGCAAAGCATAACGCCGCGGAGGGGAATTTGTGTAGAAGGGGTCGGATAAAAATGAGAAAGGAAAGTGCGTGAGAGGGAACGCTGTCAGCATAACTACGTTTAACATGAGAATGCGAGAAAGTGTCGGGAGCGCGTTTTGTGACAATTATTAAGATCCAAATGATGCTGGATCAAAATACGATGCTATTATTCGCAACCCTGCACAGCGGTCCATCTAAATAAGATAGAAAGTTAATTTGAGTAAAAGATTCAGCATATGAAGAAGTAAGCAAAATTTAATGACCTTAGTAACCCAGGCGGTCAAACACGAGAACTATCTTATTCCCACCGTGCTAAACCAGTTCAGAGGTAATGTCCTCTTTACCCGTAAAAGACATAACATGTAACTGCCACTGTAAAGGGTCGATGTTGGAATCTTCGGCAGGCAGTGGATAGGCGGATTTTTCAGGGTGTGGTAATAGTGAGTGGTTATTAGGCGTCGTTTTGTGGTTACGAGGCCTCTGAACGGTTACAGTTCTGTAGAGTATAGCTCTGGCAAAACTATCTGTCACTGCGCAGTAGATACGGGCTATGATACTTTCAAAATCCTGCGACACGTGGGAGGAAGACTGTATGGTAGAGAGATCATACTAATTATTTCCAAGACAGTTACTTCGAGAATTGGAGTACTCACCGCTATCTGGATACCAGGTTAAGTCTGAGCGGTGGGTAATTTTAACCACTTACCTTGAGTCTCGTGTCTAATTCGCCATTTAGTTTGCTTCACCTGTCTCTCTCCCTTGTTGCCTCCCTCGCTTTATCTTTATCCTTTTCCTTTGTCCCGTTTCGTCATACCTCCCCACAATGCCTCGCAAGTCTGCACTGGGAACTTCTGCGGGAGCTCTAAGTTAACCATCATCTTCATCCTACCCCGAGTCCCGGCTGAGGTTGGTAAGCACCTCTACTTTGCCGCGGCACAAGTTAAAGCACTCAGGACTCTTGGGAAGATATACCACTGGGAGGAATGGATTTATTTACTTCTCTCTCTTTCGCTCCTTCACTGCAAGCTTCCCGAGCCTTTGCATATCCTCTCAAGGGAAAAGGATCGCGGTTTCTTTATTTTTGCGTGAATCTTCCTCCAGTGCTTCTTTACTTGGCACCTTGGGAGGTATTTCTGCACCTCCTCTGGAAGAGGGATGGTTACTGGCGGGTCGGGTGAATAAATATTGGATCACGTTTACCACCCATCCCAGTGGACTGAAGCCCCTTTTTGGGTTCCTGAGAAATTTTCTCCCCGAGGAATGCGATTCGGGAGAAATTTTTCCTCACTTTTCCCTCAGGGTGTGGGTTGTGGTCTTAATATGATAGGGACCCCTGAGTTAGTGATTATAATTGATGATGTGGTATGGGATAATGGTTCCTTCTTTTGCGTACTCGTTATACACAACACAATCCGCTCTTGAAGGGCAATGCACTAGGTTAGGATACTAATAATTTTATGTTTGAAATAAGATACGTAATCTCAGGCATCTGAAAATAATTGGCGAACTTGATTCCGTTTTTGCTTCCGTACACGCATGTAAACAATAGCAATAATGCAAGCTCACACATCATGGAAAACCATATTTGCGTCCTTCGACTTGAATCTAAGGAAAACTTTTCCCTTTCTTGGGGACTAGACGTGCATTGTTTCAGGTCTGAAATTGACGCTAAGTGCTCGTACCAAGGTTATCTTGGTAGGTTTATACAAAGACAATAAGGAATCCACCCAGTTCTTTTTAATTTTATCCGTGGAGAATCGTAATATTTTCGTCAGCATCTGTTTGCAGAACAATATTTACGTAAGGGTTTGAGTTTTATATCTTTTCCTTCTTGAATCATATTCTCTCAGAAGAAAAATATAAAATGGTTCTACAATAATTCTTAACCGCTCTTATAAACAATATTTCTGTCACTTATCGTCCTCTTCCATATTACATTATTGGGGCGTAAAAAATCATAGAATGATTTCTTCTAAGTTTATTCGAGGACTTTTTTCTATTCCGCTATTTTTTAATCAAGTCTCTCATGCCACAATCACTTTTGTATTATGTGTCTTTTATATTTCTAATGTGATTGCAAATGAAGTGTAAGTCATGAATTTGGCGAGCAAGTAGTGGACAAATAATTTACAGGCATAATTAATGCTTTATAACATAAAAATGAGTTTAGTGTGAAAAATATTCGAAAAAATTGGATAAAATATTGTAATTAAGCGTCAACAAGTAAATTCTTGGCATTCTAAATTCAGGAGATCAGGTTTTATATAGAGGAAGTGCATCTTATTGAGAAACAATCCCACTTTTCCGCAGATTTTTACTATAAATTCCCCAATTAAATTCTCTCCACCTTGGGTCATATCCTCAATATAAAAATGGGTCTACAGAGGGCAGCAAGGTAATGGACGGTTGGAGATAATGACTCCTGAGCGAAGTCCCTCTTAACATACTTTCTATCTGATACAGGGTTTGCATGGTAACCATGAGCCCAAAATCATTCATTACACCTTGACATGGTAGCCCAGTCATCCGCCGTCATCGACGCTCTGAAGACAGTGGGGGAGCAAGTCCTTGAAACTTATCCAATGCAAGGGAACACACCCGTGGGGAACCATTTGAGACCTCATCCTCAGCGCCTTTTATTCATCATCGGTTGTTAAATCCTAAGATTGGTCGACTGGAATCCTCTACCCTTCCTGATCCAATGCTAGTTTCTTTACTTCCTGGTATCTCTTCCTATCTCTGAGGACTTTTTCTCTCTATTTTTCCTTCAATTAAGTTTGTCGTTATCCCATTGGGCCTCAAGAGTGTGTCCAATCGATCTTGTTGTCCTTTTCTGTATAGTATTACATATGGTGCTTTCCTCTTCTACTCTTCTCTACATGTTATCATTTCTTATTTCGCCCGTCCATTTTATCTTCAGCATTCTCCTCCAGCATCAGGTTTCAAAAGCTTCTAGTTCTTTCTCGTCAGCTTTTCCAATGGTCCATGATTCTGATCCATAGAGTTCCACGCTCCAAACGACTGTTTTCACACACTGTTTCTCTGTATGTTGTCCTATCTTTTTTAAGTACAGCAGTTGTCTTTTTCTCATGAACTCCTTAGCTTGGGTTATTCTCCGCTCCGATATCCGTTGTTCTTCTTCCGTCCCACGTGATGGAACCTCCGAGAAAGATGAAGTAATCCACTTACTCAAATTTTTCTCCTCTCAGGGTGAATTCTACATATAGTTTCTCTATTGCAGTGGAAATCTGTCTCTATACCAAATTTGTCTTACTAATTAACCTAATTTTTGGTAAAGTCTGTTTATTTTTAAAACCATCGAGTGAAACTTTTTGATCAAGTCTACGAGGATGATCATTTATTATTTCCCGTTGTGTTATTCATAATAAAATCGAGATAATGATAGCAGGGTGTCTCCTAAATCGCCAGTCTGCTGACTGGCATCCAAGTGTGTAGTCTGTTGGAAAAATTACGTATATTTCATAATGTAAAAATCACGAAAAGTAAATAACAAACATTTCTTCCACCATTGTGTTCCTTTAAGTTATCACAAAAAATTTGAGTCACAAAAGAGCGCTCTTTGATGAAACTAGAATCTTCAGCGGAGCTTTTTTTTTAACGACTCAACTCACCGAAAACTCTTCAGATATTTTATGGAAAAAAATGCCCTTACTCTCTCTGCGCTTTCATTTTGGTTGGAAGGGATTTTAATCGGGTGTTAGCTCAGAGCTTATCGATCCGGAAACTTTTTTTCAGATGCTTTAATAAGTAGGCCTTTCGTATTTCTCGTTTTGTTTACCATACCTTTACGGGATGGATCGATCATTTTGAATCCTGAGTCCAATTAACGAAACAATATTTCGTATTCGGGTTTTGGATATGAAAAAAAGAGTAAAATTCAACATATTTTTTTAGCAAATTATATGAAAGTAAAAACTAGGGAAAATTAATTTACCACGCGTTTCATGCTGCGGCTCCTTATCGATGTACCGATCTTTAAGTGGAATACTTCAGATATCCCATTTCTGAATCAAATTTCAAAAAAGTTAATTTTGTATCTTCAAAATATCTCAAGCAGACTTAGTATTCAGACTTTAATACGCATTTTATTGGCATTGAACTTTCATAATACTCTATTTTAAGCCGAATTCCTGCTCAATCCTCTTTTTGAGTCCCCATAGATATATAATCAGGTAAACATTCATAATAACTGTTCCAACTGTTGAACGTAAAATCTTTTTATTCATCATTTTCATTTTCACTTTGTGCCCTCCATTAATAGTCGTCATGTTTTTTTCTGTTTGATGGGCGCTACAAAGTTCATTCTTAATTCTTGGTATGAAAATTTCATAATTGGGAATAATATATTAGCAAATACCTTGTGGCTATAGTATATGAAATTGAAGTATTAGGAGTTTTCTCTCCACTGATAACGTGCTGCTTAGAATGCCTTGGAAATTTAATGTACCGTGAATTCAATACCTCATGTTAGTTTAGGATCGGGTGAACGACAATGCGCCAAGTCTTGTGGACAAATACCAAATAGACTTTTACTTATGGCCAATATGCCTCTCCTATTACGTTGCAATGCACTTCTTTTTTCACGGGAACTCATGAACCTAAAGCTCAATGCATGGTATCTGGTGAGCGATCTCCTATGGACCTGTAAAAGTTCATAGCAGATCGCTCATCTACCCAAACAGTATCATACGCGACTATTGTGCTAATGGCAAATTAGGGTGAATAATTGGTTGAGTGAAATTAGGGTATTCAAACCGCTCAGTCACCTGACATGTTTTACCCCTTCTCATCTAGATATGCTCATGTATTTTGGGAATCTCATGTTTTCTTCAGCTTGGCTTTAGAAAGGAACTTGGGTGTCTTGTACGATTCTATGGCCCGGTTTCACAATGCCGGATTGAGAGTTTTCTCCTCCTAGTCGTGGATATGTTCTTTATCTGATAATTTTATTTGCACCACCGATCCACAACTCTCAGTCTCCGTAAAATATCGAATTAGTTACTTTATATTAATGCTGTAATTTGACTAAGCTTAAAACGGAGTCGGAGAGTTTTAATCTATCTTACTCTCTCATTGCTTTTAGATGCTCTTATTTTAGCTCAACTAGAAACTCAGCTACCATTTGCTTTTTTATGAAGGTTTTTATTCCATACTTTGAATTTTCTCTTTCATTGATCGAATCTGAAATTACATATTTCTTTGAGGATGTCTGTTCCAAATAAGGGTAGTATTATCAATGTAAAATAATATATCCATGGTGGTGAGTGAGAATATAAAACTCTGTAGTAATTTTCACGACAAGTTGTGTCATTATCAATATAATATATCAAGGTAATCAATTCTCATAATGGTACAGCGTGTGAAACATAATGGTTGGGTCTTATTGAAAATAGTGCGGAAATTACTACAGAGTTTTTAATTATGAATATAGAATAGTTCCACGAAGTAACAACATAAACGCTTTCACACGTAAAATAATATCTATATTTATTCTAATTCATCTCAATCATCATTTTCCCCCTCCTGTAAAATTGAATTTTTATCAGCTGATCCTCTTAAAAATAGTGGTTTTGGTGAAAGATTGTGATAAAGGACCGAATACAAAGGGGAATGTTAAAAAAAGTATTTTCAAACCTGTTTTTTTACTAACTACTGCACTTGGCGTTGGCACAGATAAGGCGAAAAATTATGAAGGGATAATGAGAAGGAGCTGAAATGGGCAGGGTTGGGATTTCGGACGGAGGAGCGGAAGAAAACGTTGGCAATCTTACAAAATGACCAACCGGGTGGCTGTTCGTCACTCTGGCCGGCCGTCCTTTATCCGGATACCCTCTCGACTCTTCTTGCAAACGCCTTCCATTTCTCTCCCTCTCCCGGAGTACCTCGTCCCTTTGTGCGATGAGGTCGTGCAGATAACTGAAGGTCTTCAAGGTTGGAAGGGACATTAAATACTCCCTAAGTTCTCGAGGTTTTATTTGCTCCGCTCCACGCTGCCGGACGATAACTCACTGCTGCTCCAGCTGATACCGCCACGGCACCCCGCGACGCTCTCTTCCTGTCTTACCTGAGAAGAGTCCGTCCCGAAATGTTCCAAAATGCCGCGGGATGAAGACTAAAACCCCTTTCCGTGTCTCTATAACGCTACTCATACGCGCGCGCCACTCTTTGGATCATTCATCGGGCCCCGGTGGCGACGGGGTAAATTCCTCGCGTGCTAAACCGAGGGTCGCGGGTTTGACTCTCGCCTGGGTGGAATTATTACTACACAGAATATGGATGTTTGAGTTCGTTAGTTTTTGTTGTTATTCCCTCGACGTACATTGGCCAAATGCGCTGTATTCGGGGAAGTAAAGATAAAAAAATAGAACAATAAAATGCAGAGTAATGCAGGAGTAGGGAAGAACAAATAAAAAATGAAATGCACAGTCTCAATATTTATCTGCATTTCCATTTTTACGGGGTGGGTTTAATGCAAGTTTTCGGATCCAACAACAAGTCTTTTCGTTACACCAATGGACCCCTTGTACAGTATCTTGGTGAAGAAAAGAAAAATTCTCAGACAAATCGGCAACAACGACAACTTGACGCAATTTCAGATTGTCACTGACATTTTAAATAAAATATAGTGTGCATGCAATCGATGTAGTCATGCCTTCTTAATTTGGTGGTATTCTCAGCGAAAGCCTCACAAAAAATATTTACGTCCTTGACCTGTGTGGTTAACGCAAAATGATTTTCCTGAGTCCATTGCTTGAAACGAACCTCATCCGTACTTTTTTCCCTGATGTACTCTGAAATAATTTTTGTCATTCAGTCTCTACTCCCACATTTTCTGACAAGATTATCACCGTTTTCGCCCTCTTCTCGTGGCAGTGTTTCTGGGTACTCACTCATGACGCACATTTCTAACGGAGGGCGACAGAGTAAGAATTCCAGGCAATCCCGATAAGTTTATAAAATTTTTTCTTCGTTATCCGACTTTATTTGCCCTAATCCAGCCCCGAGGTATTGTAACTTGTAATTCTGGTGGATCATGCAGACACATATGGTGTGAGTGCCAGGTTCACCAGCCAACACGCACTCAGGAGGCTTCAAATGTGCAAATTTGGAGAAACCAATATTTAAATTAGGATTTCTCTCTTAAAAGCCTTCATAGGCTTCCCTGAAATTGCAAAGAATTAACCTATTCTGCTTTACTACGCGCACATTTCCCTCCTTTACACTATTTTTTGCCCGCCATTTCTCTACTAATATCTGGTTCACGGCAGAACTCAATCACTATCAGTTTAGTGTCATTTGAGAGGTATTTGTTTCGTCTCGCGTTCGCAGAGCACAGAATTCCTTACTCAGATACGTATTTTTTCATCTTTTTCACCAAATACGTCGATGTTTGAAACTCCTGCTTTATCTTTGAAACACTCCAAGATTTAGGTAGGACAGATAGGATAAAAAATTTTTCACTCATTTTCGTAGGGTTTAGGAACTTATCCTTCAGCTTCATAATCCCTCGCCATCTTGGTGGAAGTGATCTTCTTGTTCAGGAATATCTTCTTGAATATTCACCTCCCCACCAGTAACCTTTTGAAGAGATAATCTCAAAGCAGCGGTTGCCACATTTAATTTCTTTGCCAGATATTTGCTTGGCCTCTGCAATTTTTTTTGTTGTTACAGGTGTTTGATCCAGGGATTTTAACGTCTTGTTCAGTTTTCCCAAGCGAATTTCTTTTCCTGGATTGTGCTGACATCCATTGGTTTCATCAGTTCCGCTATCTTTCATAGAACTAATTGATGACTCTAAGAACCTTGAGATTTAATAGCGAATGTAGCACTGGTAGAAGGTCCTTCTGCACCATAAACCCTACTCTGGTAATCGTCATTTGTGGCGACCTCTGACTGACTTTCTGGCTCATGTTGAGAGCAACCTGGATTGTTCTTTTCGGCAACATTTTCTGGCTTGTTTAATTTTTTCTCACCCACTTTACATTAAACACAGAGCTTCTACCCTCTATTACAACAGGCACTGTGTCATGGTAGAAATTGTGGAACTCGCTTGTTATTGTCCACAAATTAATCGAGCGAATGTTTCTATGGAAATTCAAGGGATTGCAGCACCGCTCTTGACGAACCTCGTATAAGAGTAAATAATCCTTACAATGACGGTTGCATACACTGAGTACAGCATCCACACCACTTCTCAATTCTATCAACTCAATTTCACGAGAATAGCTGCGAAAACTCCTCAATACTGTTATACTCGAACATTTATGGTTTAAAGCATCACCAACTGAACATATCATAATCAACCACTGCAGACCAAAAAATGTTTACACGCACTGAAACACGCGCTCTCTAAAAATGAGACCAAGGAAAGTTTTGAAACGTCACTGACGGAGGATACGCGGCAACTGACGAATTGCTTGCAAAAATGATAGTTAGTGAGGGAAAAAAATGTCATGGGTAGCTCTTCGCATTTACCGTTGCTTTTTTTTATCAGGGGTTAATATGTGAATGGGTGAGGGTGGGCGACGGCTACTGGGTGCCATGGTTGTAAAGATGTTTCTCAGAACAAAATAAAGGGTATGTGAGGAGAATGAGATAGGGGAAGAGAGAAAATTAGCATTGGAGGTCTAAGACGGGGCGAGGTTTGTCTATTGTTCTCCGAGCACGGCCGCTGGTGGGCCCATGGTCGCCCCCGCTGTTAAGCATGTTGTCGCTAATCCTAGATTCTAAAGCGACGGTCACTTCAGTGGGAAGCAAATAGCGAATGACATGGGTAAAGGGAATCAAAGGGTCGGTATACAGTTAAAATTGGCGAATAGAAGATGGAAAAGGAAGCGCGCTGATGAGATCTGGAGAACCGACTACTGAACGTTCGGCGCGAGAGCCGGACGCCGCCGCGGCGGGAGACCAGCGTTACGCCTTCACTCAAAAATGTTTTTCTTTCTTAAATGAAATATTATCCCTACCAAATTTTTTTAACTTGTAGAGGAGGGATGTATCTACAACATATAAAAAAATGAGGAAAATCGAAGGCAGAGTTACATCGTCAAAAATCGATTTGAACATTTGAATTTGTTATAAACTTTATTTAATTGTTTAAATTTTATGTAATAATCCATTAATTATCTTTTTTAATTTAATACCTTTAAAATAAGTCATTGTATGCATTTTTATCTTCCTTATTTCCGGAGATATTCCGTCAAATGCGACGACGCTTTTGTAAAATTCTTGTTTTACAACATTGCAATATCTCGTAAACCATTGAATGGATTACAAAATGGCTTTAGGGTTTTCATTTTGTGATCAAATGAAGACCATTTGCCAAATTTGATCGAAATCGGTTCCCCCAAGGGCAATCACCTGGTCTAATTTGGATGGAATGACCCAATAATATAGTAATAAAAAATAATAAAAAAGAATATAAATAATCTCGACCGCGGTAGTTTTTTTCGTGTTGATTTTGAGTAAGCTGTAAAAATTGATAATGTAAAACTGTTAATTACTCTGTGTTACCTATCTTACGTTAATTTGATGTCTTTCATGCCGGTTGATTTTGACTGTGATCATTCATATATGCAATTATTTTGGACCATTGGTCTCGGTCGTGTAAATTTCAAACACTTCTATTCAGATTTATTTCTTCACCCTCAGGGCTTGAGATGAATAGCATGATGACTGAGTTCAATATAGTGGCATATTAATATAATATTATCAAATAAATGATAAATTTTGTGGACTTAGAAGGCACAAAAGAGGGTGCGTGAGGTATATATATGGATATATAGGTACGGTATGTATGTTGATAGCAGGCTGAGTTCAATTAAATTACTATAATACCATGTACTATGACTTGATTTATCATTATATTTAACCTAGCCTGCTATCCGCAGATATAAATTTGCGAAACGTATGCGGAAAGAGGTGTATGAATTTATTTATACAACTGAGACCAGCCTTACAGAAAAATTGCTTGTACGTTATCAAAATGCAAATTTTGAACGAATCCAATTGCTACACTAAAAAATATTCGACCGTGACTTTTGCTCACCTGCCAAATTCGAACCGCCTGCAGGATTTGTGATGTTTCATCTTCTTACACCGTTTCATTCATAGTTATTCGTTTGCTCTGATGTGCATTGGTGTCTTCCGATCTGCGCCAACTGCAACACTTTGAATGGTAATTCCCTGTAGATATGGATGCAGGTGGATTGAATTCCCGTAATCCGGGTGGAAAAAGGTGATTGGAGTGCGAATATTGATCAGTCGTATATGCAATTATTTTGGACCATTGAGTAAACATTTTAATGAATTCTCAAGTAAGTGGAAAACATATTTCATGGACCAAATCTCACTTAAGGTGAAATAGTTCCCAAGTCGTAATGGAGACTATAATCGAATTTTACGGTTAAATTTCAGAAGCTAGACGGAGCATGAGTTAAATATTAGTGTTACTGGTGCAATAATATACTTTTATGCGACTGTAATTCTAAGTTATTCAATATAAATATCTATGTGAGTCTTTAACTCGACTCATTTCTTCATGTGGTACGTTTAAAACTCATTCACAATCGAAGGTTCTTTGCGATTCAGAATAAAATTAATGCAGTGACAATTTGATTTATTAAAAAAAATAATCATGAAAACATAAACTACACAATCAGTTTGTTGACGAGATGTAGGTATTAGAAATTCCTAAGTTTTTGAATGATGTATCTTTGAAGTGAATTTACGTATCAGTTCCCTTCTAAAAGGATCGTAATTTTTCGTCAAATATCTCGGAAAGTAGTTTGGTTAGGAGCTGATATTTTGGTATTTGTTGAAGGGTGAGATAGTTTTCTTTAAAATGTGACCGAAGTCATTGATTTATGGGTGAAACGATATTTTGCTCTAACTACCTTGATTGTATCCATTTATCCTCTGTAAATAACCATAGATGCAAATAATTTACGCAATATTGTATTTCAAAAATTTCATCTGAACTCAAGAATTGTTGCACTTGGGTTTGTGGCCCAGAATCCAAAATTCATGCGATAAGCGTATTTAAATAGGATTTTGTATTTGGTATGGTATGGTACTTTATATTAATTACGAGCCATTATACACATGTGAAACTTATTGTTTCACATTAAGGAGAAAATTTGCCCAAATTTCATGGAATTATGTGGACATATATGTCAAGTACCATGAGGTTACGTGTTGAAACAGCATTAAACTGCCTAGTGACAATATCGGTCATATACATTTTTTTCGCTTTAATCCGTACATATCACTAATAAGTATACGTATGCAAATTTATAAGTGAACATGTGCCTGAACGTAACAACGTAAATTGCTCCAACCACTTCACTGGAACTATGATTGGATGCCTGCTGTGAAACCACCCTGTGCCACACTCCTCCAGGAGGTAGCACGCTCGGTATTTTTATGGATCATTTCAGATCCGCTCTCGTACTATCTTTTGCTCCGGTCTTCCGTGCATCTTTCGCGGTGCGATTCTTATCTTATTCTCCCTCACGCATCACAACCACCCTCCCCTGCTCATAATTCCCCTACCCTTCATCCAGTCAACCCTGCGAATAAGCGGCTAACCAGGCTCTTCCTCCCTCAGTTGTCACGCGAAGGGGTGCACGTTCTCTATCGGAGACTCACCTTTGCACCCTGGCCCTTTCTCACTCTGGCAGCTCGTTTTTATTTTTAGAGACCACCTTTGACCGCTGACCCTATCCTTTTCCTGGCCATATCACTATTGTCTTATCTATTCTCGTGTTTGCCTGCCATGGCCCGTATCTATATCTATGAGTACCATCCATACTGGGGTGTGTGGCACGGGGTGGTGCCACACCATGCACGCATTTTACATTCCATTACTCATTTTTCAGTATCTTTGTCAGTTTAAATTCCAAAGTCGCACGCTCCCTCGGCCGCTAGGCAACAGCTAGTACGCGGGCAGGACGTCAATGGTGAGCAAAGGCAGTGACCAAGTGAGTGCTATGCCAACAAGCATGCTAACATGGATATTTCCGATAAACATGCCTCTAATTATTAACATTATTAATATTTTTATTTTTGGTAGGTGCCATTTCAACCAGAATTTAATATAATTCGAGATTGAGATGAGGCGATTGAAATTGTGGTAAGTCGTTTGATGCACGTATAATATCTAGATTTCCGAGCAAAATTCTGACTTGTATTTATGCCTAGAGAATGACTGCGTTTCTTCAACAGAAATCGTCTTTTTTCTAAGGTGGTGAAAGAAAGGTAGTTCTCTAATAATAATAGAGACCATATTTGAATTTTACGTTTTAATTTCACCAGCTGTGAGATATACAAAATGAATATTGCATTATTAATGGTGCAATAATATAGTTTTACATGACAGAAATTGTAAGTAATCAAATGAAAATATCTAACTAAGTCTTTAACTTTCATTCTCAAAAGGCTCATTGTTTCACGCAGTACGTTTGAAACTCCATCAAATGGAAGGTTTATTGTGATCCCGAAGAATTTTCTGCGGTGACAATATGATTTATTTAAAAAATATTTTTATTTCAAAAAATATTCACAAACTACACACTGTTGATTTTTTTACGATATCTAGATGTTCGAAATTCCTCATTTGTTAAATAAGATCTCTCTGGAGTGCATACACGTATCATTTCCTATATAAAAGGGCTGGTATTTTCTGTCAAATATCTCAAAAAGTAAAATGGTAAGGGGTTAAATTTTGGTGTCAATGGAAGGGTGATATATTTTTCTTTAAAATGAGACCAAATTCATTGATTTCCAGGTAAAAAAACATTTCGCTCAAACTACCTTAATTTAGAAAGATAAATAGAAATAGCACTTCATGTGGACATTTAAAACCCAAATAAATCAGCAAAATAAATGGAGAAAGGTACTTATTCTTACAACTAGTAATACTGAAAACTTGGCATAGCTATTGTCTCTATGTTTGTACACAGAAAATGTCATATTTAACCTGTGTATCTTGCAATCGATCTCTTTTACGCGTGTGATCGGGCCCACCAAAATGCCATGGAATTTTAATGTGTTCTTTACATATTCGGATAATTTGATACTCATAAAGTTAAGCTTACTTTTTATCATACGATGTGAGAGTGATTTCCATCCCTTTTCATTCAATGTCCTCGACACACCACGGTACGTCTTCCTTTCCTTCCTCTTCTCACCCAGCTTCACTTCCCCCTCGATATTCCTCATGCTCTGCCATTCTCTCTTTTTGTTTGTTTCCTGAGGTGGTTTTGCACCAACCTATCTCCTCCAAAGCGGCCGCAATATTAGATTATTTCCTGAGCCATGTTCATCAGATTTCGTTTTGAAACTGAATGGTAGATCAACATTGGGGTATGTTGATTTTTTTTCGTATATTTTAACAAGTGATACAGTAGTGAACAGTGTAATAAACATGTAAAGACCCAGTAGGCCCATCAAAAATGAAAAAATCGTGTAACTGCTTATTTAACATGGCGTATGTTTAGCTAAAGCGTCCACAAGCGTTTGAAAAAATAATCACAATAACTAGTGCAAAGAATTTTTTCATTCATGGATGGACTAATCATTGGCGAAATGTGCCCTGTTATATTTTTTTTCTGTTTGATGCCCAGGGCTCTTGCCAATCGCATGGATGATGTGGCACACTAAATACGAATAAATTCACATTATAGCAGAATTACAAGAGTCTGTGCCAATCTCATATAATCTTCATCGGTCGTTTTGTGAAACAGAATTAATTTGATTTTGCCATCCGCTTGTAAAATATTTGTGTTTAAAATCCTTTGCGGTTCATTGCGCAACGTTCCTATTATAAAGGATTTTTATGGAGCTCTTAATTTAACTAGCGCATTTATATGACAATAAAATGTTTTGTTTACTTTTTGAGAGAATTTTTAAGTGAATCGCCATTCAGAGGTAGTTCAAATCGTTTTAGTTATTTTGAACGGTGCTTTAAGACTAGCAGAGAAGCAGCTTGATGAGGTATATTTTAGTTGATTGATAATGCTGGGATCGATCTTAAAATCGCATTTCCCATCCATTTTGTTCCGTCAAGGTTCTCAGTCCATCTGAAAATTATTTTTGCTTCTGGTCTCGCTCTATTTGCCATTAAGATCCCTTTTTTTTTGGTAAAAACACATCTTAACATTGCTTGGAACAGACGTTGCTCCATCTTGTATGATTTATGTTAATAACTTATATTTAGAACGGTATTACACTATCTACTCACACATTATACCATCTAAATAAACCTGTGGACTATGCATCGCGGTCGTAAAAATTTTAGTTAGGCAAATGGACAACCGTTATAATTTTATGGTCCGTTATAAAGCTTGAATACCAAGTCGTTTCAATTAAGTCGAAACTCTATCCTGTGTTTCGCGTGAGGTTATTTTTACATGTTTTTCTCGAACTCGCTTTTTCAAGGATCCAGGGATCCATGGTTCCATAGTTCTTCATTTTACTTCATTTTACCCTACATATATACCACTCCATTCACTCAAACACATGAATCGAGTTAGAATAATGGTAAAGCATCCGACTTACCTCCCGTGGGTCAATCAAAGTCGTCGCATTGAGTCCACAACTAAGCGAGTTTTTTAATTAATTACGAAACCACATACTTATAAAGTGAGTGTGCTGAGAATATTTTTCTCGAAATACAGAAATTTTCTCATCATAATACGATTTTCAATTATCTTACTGTCACCTCCGGCCATAGAAGGATTAAAATAAGTAGATTGCAGATAACATCCTAAATTAATAGATCTTGTCAATTTTGATCCATTGCAGCCACCGTATTATCTACCACGTTAACTATTAATCTTTCTCATTTTTGGATGGCTCGACAATATGTGCCAGTGACGGATGAAAAACCAGTAAAAAGTGCTCATGTGAAAATTTTCGTTTTTTTATCATACCTATTTTAATTTAAGTAAATTGCACAAACATCCGTTAAAATAGGCTAATCCATCCGCTACTTTAAGTCGTAGACTATTTTGGAGTGTTTTCTACAGATGATGTTCCAAAAGTGGACTCCCCTTCCTGAGCACTTCAAGCCTATTGCCCATGATACCAGGATTGGTAGAATTCCTGCCACGAAAGTGGTTTAGTTCTGCTACGAAACCCATTTATCTGATCTGTTAATGATTTCCATCCCTCGCAGAACCCATGCGTGGGTTGTGACATTTGGTTCCGGCAAGGAACCCATACATGACCATTATGCCCAATTAAAGAGTAAAAAGGTGATCGTTGAAAAAAAAGCTCGTCAAAACGAGGTGATTTGGAGGATTTTAGGTCCTTTCTCTTGCTCACCAGATTACGCCGCTCATCTAGAAAACTTTTTCGTTTGAAAAATTATTCCTGGGGAAAAAAGCGACTCTTGATGACGATGTCTCTCGTTGAACGCGCTTATTTTTTGTTGCCGAAGTTGTTATGGAACAATGTTCAGCTCAATAATACAAAGCCGGACGTTAACTCTAGCGTCCAGCTTTTTTAATTGCACTCAAATGAATTCTCGAATGTCGGGACTTCGCATCAAATCAATATTGGATTCTCTCGCATGGTATCATTCTCTTTAAAAATCAATTTTAGTTACAGGAACCGCCATGATCCCTATTTTTGTTGTGATCCTTAGTTTTTCATTGCATATGTCGAATTATTTGCTTTATATCTTCATTTTACATTTACGAGTTGCTTCTACCGAATATATTTCAGAATCTGTATGGTAATCGATGTAAAGAGAACATTTCATTGTGCAAATACTAATAAGTTTAGATCCCCGAATGTTTTTTATATCACTAACATACGGAAATTTCCGAGTGCAATCGCATAAACCATATAACGGGCTCTTGATATTGTATTTTGTAACTAGGTGGACGTTATAGATAATGGTTTGCAAAAATTTCTTCTATATTTTATTTTTTCACCTTGTACATACATTTGCGTAAGCTGAGTACAGCAAATTGCAATCTTTATCCCCGGTACTTTCTTTCAAATCCTTCTAGGACTTTAGGCCTTCCCGGGAATCTGATTTTAATCATATTTTGGATTTTAAATTCTTTCAAAGTTAGAATTTTTTTGGCAATTTTACAATATCTGCCATCCTCTATTTTATAGTATTATTAATAATTCTCAAAAATATAATTGCTTTCATAAAGTTTGAGAGCAAAAACAAACAAAATAGGTATGGAGCTGTACTAGAACACCTAAAAAAACTATCCGTGCTATACTAATTTTATTATTTCAGGTGTGTGCATTTTGGAGTAGGTCTCCGCAACGATCGTATTGTGAGCAATTTCATAAGCTAAAGCTGATCTAGCTCGTGTTCATCACATTATCAAACGCCGAGTAGCAAAACGTTAGCAGTCGCAGTAAAGTAGGGACCCTAATATTTGGGGCGTAAGAAACTAAAATGAATTAATTCCCCTCATCTTTCGAGAAATTATTTATCCTATGTTAATTAGCATAATGACAAATAGAGCTATGTTCAGCTCAATATTACAAAGCCGGAAACTAACTGTAGCATCCAGCAATTTTAATTACTCTCGTACTTTTTATAATTAGTATGAAGAATATTCATCACTTTTGAATATATTTTGTTATCTATTTATTTTATGAACGTCTGATACAGAGAAGGATTGCTGAAATGATAAGATTAATCAGTTTTACCTCTTCTCCAACACACCCTTAGTACAAATGTTGACTCCGTGTGTACACATCCATAAGTTCAGTATCTATTTGTTGAAATTTTTCTCTATCTTTTCTACAACCAGAGTTGATATGTGGATAATATATATGATAAGCCAGAGATAAAGATATGTGGGAAATGACTGCGGGGATTTGTTTTTCAACTGTACAAATTTGATGGAAAGGTAGATTTACCCGAAAACGCTTTTTATTACATTCCTGTGGTTTACTTTTTCCATGAAAACGAGACATATACTCGAAACTCCTACATGTTTCAGCGTCTTGGTGTAATATTTCAATATTTCAACATGAACCGAGAATATATTTTGAGTCGATAGGGCTAATTTACGGTTTTAATGGTAGAATAGGCCCTTTAGTGGTGCTCTACTAAAATACCATCGCGTGTTCCACTATGGGTTATCTGTTTATTCGCACGATGGTTTATCGTACGATGTCCTTCTTATCTGCGTCTATGTTATAAATTCCTTTTAATGAACATAATATGACATCGTGGCAGATGGTTTTTAAATATTGATATTGATAATAGAGTTTTAATACTCGTTAGGTTTCGATAGCAATGAATCATTTATTTGTTAAATTGACCATACTTCATGAAGATAGGCAGAAAGTTGCTTCTCCATTTCAACTGTTTAACTGAAGGTACGTTGATATAATAGTATAAGTTTCGTATCTATTTCATAGTAATTTTAAAACAATTTACTTGTCAGCACTTATTCTATAATCGTTAAATAAACAGATGGAAATACGTGTATGATGTAAAACTTTCCTAAAATGGCACTCCTATAAAAGTAAATCTTACCTTGACTAGTGCTTTTAATTTAACTCGTCAAGAAGTGTTTGCTATTTATATTACACTGGGGCAATACAAAACCGAAAATTCTCGTATATTTCTGGATATTTTTCATGCAGTTATCTTCTCATTTAGTTCATAACTTAAATTTTACATTTTCACCTAAATTGTGATAAATATTTTTGCTAATTTGTATGAAATATATTCATCATTTTGGAATATACTTTTTTTCTGTTTATTTTATGAACATCTGACACAGTGAAGGATTGCTGGTTTGATAAGATAAATCAGTTTTACCTCTCCTCCGACACACCGTTTGTACAGATGTCAACTCCGTATGTACACGTCCTCTGATGCCTTCAAGGAAATTTTTGAAAGATAAGGGAATTTTTATATGCTCTCTGAGTAATCATGCCACCCGTTTCTTTTTTTACAGGTGAGTTTTTGGATAAGTCCATGTGAATTCAGTCCTGCCAGGGGCAGTTATGGATCGCTCCTCTGTTGGTTGATGGGAAGGAACGTGAGTAATGGTCACAATCTCTTATGTAAAAGACATGTTTCCCTTGCATGTCATAAGCTGGCGTAGACGGTTTTTCGTTGATCTTTATTCGAAGAGATGATTCTGCGATTCGCTGAAAATGGGACTGAGTTAAAAGTTAAATGCTCTTATATAAGAGCTGACTTCTATCCTTTCACTACCTACTGCAATTTAGATATTTAGTTTTTATAATACGCATAGTTGAAACGTGCGCTTTTTTAACAGAAGAGTATTAATATAAATTTATTGAGTGACTTAGTTCACTTTTATTCATTTTATATCACCTTGCATGGCGAATGTCATTGTTATTTCTCATCACCGAACTATGTCGAACGTAGTTTAGTATTTTATGCTAAAGTGAAGCTAATTCTGATTAAAGAAATTCATATTTATTTTAGTATAAAAAATATTAAATTCGAAGTATATTCATTTAATGTTTAACAAGTTAACTTCAGATGTTTTATTTCCTCTCTTTTTCTGCATTTAGTTCCTCGATTTTGTTCTTTCGCCTTCATTTAATACTAGTAAAACACTCTCCTCCCCACATAAAATTTAAAACTTTCCCAATTTGACTAACTATTTTTAAATGAAATTGATTCCATTGTAATGATAATGTTCGGTGCTTATCCGAAAAAACGTAAATATTCATTCAAATTATCACATTAGGATCATCTAATTTTTAATTTTCCGGAAATTTATGTGGCTTTTTAAATTTAATTTCTTAGGCATTCATGTGTCACTTATTTGCTCTTCTACGGTAGCTTTTGTTACTTTGTGACAAAATATGTGTTGGAATCAATCAAAGTTAATGCCGGATTGTACGGAAATCGTTGATCTAGCGTGAATTTTAGCTGACTTAATTTCCCGAAAATTCCGGATTTAATATTTGTTAATATATAAATAATTTGATAATAATATTTGTTACTTGGTATTATATTAACTGTAAATAATTTTATAATACATATTTCAGTAAAGTTCAGTGTAAGAAAACTGATTTATTTTATTTTTGTCAGCAATTTTCTATCTGAAGACATTTTTCGGTTGGTTTCATGTTGTCTAAAGGTCTAAGGAAGAACATTCTTCTATTTTTCTCGGCCCTTTTGAAATATTTAATGTAATGTCAAATATCAAATAGATTTTTTGATGAGTTACCGTTCAAAAATGAGCTTACTACTAATGAATTGTATTTTAGTAGTAATTTAGCCTTTAATTCTACGTTTAAAATGAGAATATACTTTTGGATTCATGGATGGCAATAATGTATATGATCGGGATAATTTTCTGATTTGTGTTGTGCATCGTTTTATTCGCTGTTCTTGCGTTTAGCCTGCGTGGTCGATATCATCAAGTAATTTAACGATGAATCATAGTAATTTATGCTTACATTAATAATTCGACGTCGTTGAACGTTACAGTTACGGTGAGACATTATTCCTTTCAGTAGTGTATCCGAGTGGAGTTCTCCCACTCGCTCTATCCGTTTTGATACCCAGCCGCCTTATCTCACTCTTCCTGCTCACCCACACAGTGATGTAAAGCTCTCCTAGGAATCGTTCCCCAGATACCAGCCACTTCATACCCAAAGGCTCTGCTCTGTCGTAGATCAGATCTGAATGGAGCACGGGGAGCAGGTTTTTTGTGGAATGTTTGCGATTCGATACAGGCTCTTTTGCAAATGTTGAAATAGTCTATTTCCAGATTCCTTGTGTATTTTGCACCGATGTTTTTCTGTTCTTTTTTTCAATGATTTTCTTTTGGTGGCTGTGCTCTTTGCACGTTGCCAGTGCCGTCAGGTATACCATTTGTCGAGGAATTATTCCTTGATTTGCGGCCCAAAAGTCACTTTTATCCCTTAAAGCTCGTTTGAGCTCGAATGATTCCCAAAGCACTCTAGGATATTTTTTACGCGCACCTGAAAATGTTGATAACTACACATTTTCTTTTTGCAGTCAAGGATTTGTTTCAATTAGGAATGGACTTAACGTAGTTTGAAAGAAACATAAAGAGACCCGAAGTGCAATAAGCGATGCGGTATGTACTTTTAATATGTTGTATTTAAGACGCTTACTTATTTTCATTATTTTTTGTCTACATTTGTATGTAGTAATACCACGGTTTCTTTTTAAGACTGTCAAATTACTTCGTATCATCAATATATTTTGATCTCCGTTCCTAACGACAATGAAAATAATTTAAAAAAAATAATATGCTACTAATAAAACAATTTACTACTGAGGACTAGGTCATATTTCGTTTGATGATGAACTACTACATTTAATGTTTCAGCCGCGATAAAATGAAATTGATGTTGAAAATTATCTTTCAATCTTTTCTGTGTAAAACAATCGGTGGAAGAGAATACACTGTTTTAAAATGTCGCTAAACTGTTTAGAGAGTTGTAAGACTGTGAAAATATTCCACGAGTTAAACGGACTCAATGCGTGGCAATAAACGATTATCATATTTCTCCGCTCGCGTTTCACAAAGCTTGATTTACTACGCCGTTGTAGTTTTGAGGCAATTTTATGTGCAATGGTTATGTACTCCGTGCATGCAATCGCCGCGTACACCTTTTGCCTCTCCCTTTCATCCCATTATAAATGCAGTCAAGATGAAATAAAGAAACTTTACTACCCACGAGGAGGTGCAAAGCTTGTTTGTACAGAGTTGTTTTGTTTTTTATTTTATATCAATGTTTTTTCACAATTTTTTCTTTATTTTCTCTAGTTGGTATTACCCTCGCCTCGCTCTATGGGTGGCGTACCAGTGGGAAAAACGTTCAGGAATAATAAAGAGATATTTTTTCTCTGGATGTTGCTGATTTGTTAAATCATTTTTTCCCGAGATTGGATGAGGTAATGATTTTCTTTGTAAAGCTAAAGTCCAAGTAACCATTAAGTGATAGAGTTATTTTCATGTTTTCTCTTGTAACCAATTTTTCTCTTTTAAATGGTACTGAGAAAAGCGGGGGGGAAAAGGGAAAATTGCAAAAAATGGCATATCAGTCCGTAGATAGGAAACGGCTTTCGGAGTGTGTATTTACCATCGCATATGGAATGGAAGGGTGAATATTTATATTTCCAACTTGCTAGGATAATGAGAAAATTGGACCCCAGAATTCGAAAAAATTCATTTCTGGAGTAACGATAGGGCTAGTATTTCAGCAAGCTTTGCTGAGATGAACACAGATGATGTTGCAGAAGTAAACATTGGAAAAATTGATTGCGCTTAGGTAGTGAGTGGAAAGTATACAGGGTAACTCCTTGGCCCTCATCACGTCCATTTTGGTTGCCTCGGAACTCTATACTGCACTAGCTCTAGGGTGCGATAGTAGCCAAGTTTTTTATCATTTTCTTTTAAAGTTCCGGCGTACAGGTTTCCTTCCTACGCCCTTACTCAAATGTCTCCACCTAGCTTATGGCTTTACATTTTCAGGTTGACACGTTGTTCCCGCGCTTTTTGTCGATACTCGAGAAAGAATTTTAAAATTTGTGATGTCAAGACCGTTTATCAATTAATTAATTATATTCCAAAAATTTCAGACAATTTTAAAGTTCCAGACACTTTTATATTTGAGACCACGATACATCTCCGATCCTCTCTCTGAAGTCTCTCTCACAACAATCCCCTTCTTATTCTTTAATCAACAGAATCTTAACAACCTCTTCCAAAAAACAAACATTCAACATTTAAAACAGCATTTATTTTAAAACGTCAAATAAATTATAATTTATAATTAAAAGAAAAAAAACAATCATCAACATAATTTAGAGCAACTAAGATTAACAAAGCCTCGAATACTAAATAAAACCAATACGAACAATTTTTATTAGGGCACGGCTCGACGTTACAACCTTCTGCTTTGTTTATGTTTTGCTTGTTTAGTTTTAATCAATTTTAAGATGTGCAACTGTATTTCATAATGGATAAGAGGATGGTATTTTATTTTATGTTATAACCATTCTCATGATTATCCATTTACCTGGCTTCAGTGCGTAGTCAGATGCTCAAATACCTGTCGACGTCTGAGCATTACATTTATTTACCATAACGTAGCTTATTACTAAATCCATTGGTCTTTACTGCCAAAAATATACATTATAATGGACTTAGTTATATTTGATGATCCAAATAAATAAATTTTAGTTGTAAGTAACAACTATAATAGAACGAAACAAAGGTTAGGAAAGTACGTACTCTACGAGTAAGGGGATATTTTTTTGCGCCTATATATAACATGTTTATGAAATTTTTAACTCTCAGGTAAAGATGCGAATGATATTGATTGGTTCACCAAAATGTATCACAGGTTGTGTCAAGTCATGTCAAGTTAAGACTGAAGGAATACTAAAACATTGACTCTTGATTAGGTGTAATACACTGCAAAAGGTATAATAGTTATTGCCGTTGAAACTCCAAGTACACAAAACGCGTAGAACCTGTTAAATAAACCATATATATGTTTTAGCAAAGCCTGAGTCTAACTTTGAAGTAAGTAGAATATTATTTTTGCAACATTGGCATCTGCCAACAAACTCAGAGAATATTGTCGGGCTATGTTGATTAACAAAACATTGTGTAAATCCGCAATATACCTATGTTAAGCTGCTACTTTTATATGCGAGTGATAAAAGACTATAAAGACCTGTTAACTATGGTTTTATCTGTATGAAAACGTATAATTAAGTTATAATTTTGTAATAGTATTCATATAGGTACCGTCCGTTCCGCAATCCTTTTTCAGGCTGACCTCGCTTTAGGAAATAATTACGTATCTAACGCGGGAAACTATTGACTTTATGCTGGTCTTCACGTCATACGTTGGCTATTTCTTTAGGAAAGTGACCCAAAGCTGATGATACCTGTTCCGCCAAGAGAAGGTTGGAAAGAGGAGTATTGTTTGGGGGATTTGAAAGAGGGAGTAGAGACATCTGACGTCAGACCTAGCTTTCTCTCTGGGAAAGATTTCTTGAGGTCCATCATCATCTGAAACATCCCTTTTGACTGATGTTGAGCTACCATAGAACATAGCATCAGCAAACACCCAATTAAGGATTAAGTTTCCACTAAAAACTCTCTTGTACTGCAGGGAGTCGAACCTGTTTGCTTGATATTAAAAGCCAAAGCTCTGCCTACTTACACGATCTTCTACTTCGCTGAGAGATATGCCGTTGGGGAGATGATATCTACGGCAGGGGTTTAGGGACAATGTAAGAACATAGCCGTACAAAACTTAACGATGCAGAGGTAATTGAAACAAAAAACTATAATTATTGCAGAAGTAGGAGTGGATTGGCAACGAAATTTAGTTCCGACGGACAAAATGTTACGACAGTACTTAAGTGTACTGAATTTGCGATCGGTTCGAACTTCATGGAGGTTCGTCTAAGTATGAAAACTTGTTTGCGATGGCTTTGAACATGTATATGTCACGGTCGTTCAACATCAATTGTATCCTTCCATCGATATTGGTTTTCGCAACCTAAATAAGTCCGCCATTAATTTTCTTATTTTGGTTTATTCTTCGTAAGCATAGTATAGGTTGCTCAACGTTTTCGTTGATTTGTTATTGCATATACATTCTAAATGGCATTTTTCACCCAAATATTCTCAGATTTATTTGGATGTGCTGTGGCTGTAAATAGTAAGTGTATAAATGACGTCTGTGTGGTGGAAATGGTTGCGAAGACCAGTATATTGATACAGCTGCAGATAAAGCTCTATGGATCGGAAGAATGGAACATGGGAAAAGCTGACCAGAAAAGACAAGAAGCCTTAGAAACCTGATGTTGGAGGATGATGCTGAAGATAAAATGGACGACGGACTAAATAAGAGATGAAGAAGTGTACAGAAGTGTTGAAGAGGAAAGGACCATATGGGATATCTTACAGAAAAGAAGAACAAGATGGATGGAGCACACCCTGATACACAATTTTGGGTATGGATATGGGTTTGTGGAGAACATAATTGATGGTAAAATAGAGTGAAAAGTCCCCAGATGAAGATCTAGGAATAAGTTCATGGAGAAAATAAGGAGAAAAGCACATAGAAAGAGATACTAGGAGGTAAGGAAGCTAGCTCTGGATGGGGAAGGGTGTACGGCTCCAGTCAACCAATATTAGGATTGAAGAGCTAATGATGATGATAGATTAATCGAATTGAATTACCCTGATGTTTGAAAAATTTAGCAATGCTATCCATCGGAAGTTCGTCCGACTAAGTGCCCATTTCAACTAGCAATAAAAATATACATTCATAATTAGTGAGGCTCGATTTCCACTGGTATTGACTACGACGAGGGAAAAGACGGCTACTCCTTTAAAACCTTCCGTTATGGTGTTATTCTTCCTTTTCAATTAAGGCTTAATACCTCAGGGAGCAATTCGAGACCCTTCTAAGGCAAAATTAATTGCCGCCGCTGTAATGGAGTGTTCACAATTGGCGAGCGCGCCAGAGTGGTGCGACATTATCTCATCGCTTGGAGTTCAAGTGTTATTAGCATTTCAATTCGTTATCCCTTTCTCCATGCGAAAGGTTACACGCGACTCTTGACTTTTTATCATACAAAAATATTATTTTTATTCTTTTGAATGTGCATCCAAGAGTAATTGAAAACGATGTTTCCATACAAATTAATTAATTATTAACAAGCGTAGCTTCAGTCTGTGGCGAAGGTTATCTGCTTCTGAAATTCAAAACACGGGCAGAAATGAAAATTTATTCTCCAAACTCAACTTTTATCGTGGACAATGTTTTTCTGCCGTGGATTATTTTTTTAAAGGCTTTACGAATGATGACGTGCTTACCCTTCATTTCCATGTTAGCACTTTTGATAACATTTAAAGGTTAAATAATATTTGCTAGGGCATTATACTCTAAGAATTGGCTCAAAATATTATAAAACTAAAGATGACCAAATTTTTCCATCAATTAGACAACTTATTTCCATTTGGATTAATAAGAACAGCCGTTAAGTAGATGTTCATAAATATGAGAGTTGATACTTTAAACCGCTAATATTTCCTTACAATGAGTGAGCATTTTACTAACTCCTTACTCCAAGCTCTAATTAAACTCATTAACAGTCTGATGAAGTACTTCAAAAATATTTTCTCTTGCTTGAAGTCGAACTTATATTGAAATAGTTAGTTCTCGTCAACCTTAGTTCAGAATTATTATTCGGTGTATATTACGTATCAGAATCATTGTAAATAGAACAGGGCTTCATTGCTACAAGTGTGACTTTAATACTAAAGTAACTCAAATGTTTAATATGCGTTTAATCTAAACGAATATGACTTAACAGGGATGCTTTCATCGTCTCTCCCAACCCCATCGTCATCAGTGGCTCTTAATCCGAGGATTGATTTGCAGCATCTCATCACTACACTCTCTTAACAGCCAACCGATTCACTCCTGCTTAATATTCAATTAGTCGTACTCCATAATATTTTGACGAATTTTACTGTGGGTCTTCCGCTAAAATACTTTATATCTATTTGACCTCTCCCAATTATTTTTAATTTACTATTGAGCCGCAATATATGTTCATAACGTGTCTCTTCTATTTATCAGAGTTTTTATTTTACTCCTTGGATTGGATTGGATATTTGGGGAGGCGACCGACAGCTAAGGTCATCTGCGCTAGAGAGGATAGGTAAGGGAGGGAGGGTGGATAGAAACCCGATGTTGCCATTAGCCTGCTGTTAACGAAAGGCGCCAAGGGGACCACGGTTTAAGGTCTTATCCGACAGACGGAGTACTGTACTTGAAATGCTCTCCACAAGACACTCAAGTAGGGATCGGGTGTCCTCTGAAAAGCATCTTCCTCTGCAGAGATTTTAACCCTAGCCGCCCGTATGATTTGCCAGTGCTCTAGCCACCACACCAACCCGATCTCCTGTTTTACTTGTTTCTTTCCAACTCTCCTTAGGGCTTCTTCATTGTTGATTCTCTCCTTCTTTCTGATCTTCATTGATATTAGACTGCTCCACATCTCCATTGCTTACAATATCATTTTATCCACAGTTTTTACTGTCCAGGCCTTATGCCGTGTGATAGCATATTCCAAATTTATGTTTTAAGAAAGTCATCTCTCACTCCCAGGCTTGTGTTCCCCCTGGTGGAATGTCTTGAAAGACCCAATTCCTCTGGTAGAATGTCTTTTTCGATTAGACTCTCCTGTCCACAGTATAATTCTTGTCTCCTTCATTGCCGGTAATCCTGGTTTCCATATAGTAAAATTCATCCACTTGTGCAAGTTTTTGCTGCCCAGGTTGGGACGTGAATTTATCTTCTTGATTTCCTCCATAAACCATAATCCTGCTTTTCTTAACACTAATCTTTTAGTTTCTCTTTCCATGATTAATTTCATACAGTTCATCATTCTCACAAGATCTTCTTTCTTCTCTATTAAAATATCTATTCCAGAAAATCATAGCATTTTGATTTTTCTCCATGCACTTTCATTCATGTTTTAAATTTTACCTACATTACATTTCTTGCTTTTCTTAAATGTAAATATTTAAGGGTCTGTAAGAAAAGGCAAATCCACGTTGCACTTTTTTCCTCACTTCAAAGAAAATAATCAAACCCCAATGACATTTAAATGATAGCATTTTTTGTGTGCGCTTCTAATAACGGTATTGAGAGAGGTGCTAATGTTTTAGAAATGAGGGAATTCCTTACCTCAGTTTTCGCAATTAATTATCATCATTTTTCGTAAGTAAATATCATCTTTATGGGGTCAAACGTATTGATCCCCCCTCCGCAAAAATTTTCAGAAATAAAGAAGCACATTTTTGATCCATACCATGGTTGAGTACCTTCCATCTGTTCCCTCTTCTCCACATTCCTACGCAGAGTCCTCCAAATCTCTGTCTGAAGGCCGAGACTCTTCGGCAAGAGATAACGAGATAATGGGGAATAAAGGAAGATTTTCATTTCCATAACTAAAGAACCAATAAATATGAAGTCATGCAATCCTAATCCTAAGATTAAACCACACTCCTCAGTTTGAACAACCAATGAAGATGTAGTTGACTGTAGCCCTACACCATTCCTATATTATAACATTAACCTCCTCCAGCACCAGGTGTCGAAGGCTTTTAGTCTTATCTCGTTAGATTTTCCAATGGTCCAAGCTTGCGATGAATAGAGTGCCACGTTCCACATATTTTTTTCTGGTTTGTAGTCCTATTTTCTTTGAACACAGCAGTATGAGCTCCTTCTTAGCTTGGGCTATTTTCCGCTTGATTTCCCCTGTACTTCTTCCGTCCTACGTGTTGGTACGTTGGTCTTGAACCTGCGACCCTCGGAAATGGAGTCAAACACGCTACCACTGGTCTAAACCGGATCCCGACTTTTCATACACTGTGTGTTTATTTCTTTGTCATAAATGTATATCACTGAACCACGAAAAATATATTTTAATAAGCAATCTTATTTTTAATTCAAACGATAAGCTTAAAAATGAGAAGATATCGTCGGACAACCGTTTATCAGTCTGAAATACCGGTTATGGTTGAGTCTGCAAAGTAGAATGATCATGAGATCCATACGTATTTTGATAGATAATATTTTATTTTTGTTGCTAAATTTGGTATTATTTTCAGCCCAGAACTCCTCAATATATTTGGGCGTCGAATCGTACAAAATTTCCCTGAATCGTAAAACGTATGTGCAAGGAATTTACTAGCGAATGGGTTATTTATAATAATCATTCAACCTAGCTGCGTCTGATAGTGAAGCACATGCTAGCCAGTTACTCAAATCCTTCAACACGAAACCTTTGAGATACTTGCAAGGTAAACTCCTCGTAAATGCCGCGGCTTGAGCGGTTTGCGCTGTCTCTATTTGTAGAGCCGACAATTTTTCAGGAACGAGAGTACTCCGACCAGTTTTCCTCAATTCGTTGGAATAAAAAGAGGAAAAAATATATTAGGAGGTGGGTTGAGACGGCAGAGATATTTTCTTGAGGAAATAAATTATGGTGAGTGGCTACTTCAGGCGAAATAGACGAAGTGCATTGGTGTTGTGTGAATCTATCAATACTCTCTTTTGGTTTGAAAGTGTGTCGGGTGTTGCTGGTGTATATCTCCGGCCGAGGAAATAGATTTCTTTGGAGGAAAAGAAAAACTCGCCTCCTTCCATGAGATAGATAGTGCACAGGCAGTTAAATTACCATTTCACCAGCTGCCTGGTCTTGGAGTCCCAGCAAGAAAATATGGCGCTGGCCCCGAACAGAAAGTAAAGTGGATGATGGAGGTGCCAGACACGAGATGTAGAAAATGAGTGGGTCGAAGATGATTCATCTGATATTGTATTTTCCTAGCGAGAGACCAGAAAAATTCATTGCGATGATAAGGCACTATTAAAGATTTCGAGAGGCAAATCAGTCATTTTTGTATGGTAATTAGTATGTTACGAGAAATTGAAAACGCATCGGGATGTTTGCTCCTCGTTTGATAGCAGCCGAGTAGAATGACCTTCCTCCGTCGCGGCAACGCGCCCGCCCACTCAGCCTCGTGAATTCATGAGATTTGTGCAAAAGATCGAATAACAGCCTTTCCTCAGCCTCTCTACACTCCTGACCTTATCCTGTGTAACTTTGTTTTAGTCTATAAAATAAAATAAGACGTTTAGTATTTAAAATTTAAAAAATCGTTTCCACACCATTGACCTCATTAATGAGAATTCATCCAGGGAAAGGGAAGTGATACCCAAAGAAGTATTCCAGGATTGTATGGCGAAGTAGAAACTCTCCTGAAATAAGCGTATCTCTAGAAAAGGAGAGCACTTTGAAGCATATAAGGACCAATAGGTTATAAGAACTAAATATATTTTAACAAAATTTCTGCTTTTTTTGAGAAAACTTCGTAATTATCTATTTTGTATAAAAATAAGTTCCCAACTTCTTATAGTTATGCTTCTGTCCCTGGATTACGTTTGACTGCATTATTTGTTGCCACGAAAATATGTACATTTGAATTCACGCATTTCTCGAATTGAAACAACGTAAAGTATATTCTTCTTAGCAAATCCACGAAATGAATATAACATTTTACACAGCTCGCTCGTCAGTATGCCTTTTAACATCATCATCATTTTGCATCGACTTACATAGAGGACAATTTTGCTATATTTGTAGTAGAATAACCATTCACTTGGGCTTGGAAACGAACCCAGACCCCCTTTGTTACCACGCCTAATCCTCTCACCATTTACTTTCTAGCTACCCAGATGTCCTCTTCCTCTGTGAATCCCAAGGAGTAATATGGGCTCAAAGGTACCAGGTGTATAATATCATGGGGTTCCAACATGCTTGTGCTAAGCGGTACTGTCACTGAGATAAAGCCCAACTATCCGCTTTTCCCATTTTTCCACTGTGAGCATAAAAAATTGTGTGACCACTAGCGTATGACCTGGTTATTACTTACTACGTGGCCAGTTCCGCATGTTTTGAATTTGTCTTTACATAAAAGATATGAAATATTCACACAAAATAAGATCAAAAATATCCCCAAGCAAAAGTGTTCCCTTGCTCAAAGAATGTAAAAGCTCGGAAAAAATAAGATTTGCTTTGATCTATTGCTCCGACGAGAAAAATTTTTCGGAGGGGGAAAAAATTGCCATCTTACAGGCAATAGATAAAACAGAGCGAGTACAATAGCCGCTTCTAGGCCTCGTATCGGACTTACTGAGTGGAAACAAAAGCCACGTGATGGAAAGGCACGGAAAACGGAGGTGGCTGTGAAGCCGGGCGGAGAATGGAGATGCAAGTAAAGAGGGACTAAGGAGGTGAAAGGGGTGAGGCGAGGCGTATAAAAGGCAATCAACGAACGCGGGAGGGACTGGCAGACCAAAGCTTTGCTTTACGATGCGAAGAAGGTAGGTTCTGTACTATTTTCGGACCGAATTCAAAGGGAGAGTCCATTCCCCCAATCAAGTTTTTGGGAATTAAACGGAACTGAAGATGTTGACCAAAGGAATTTTAGTAGATAGTACATGACCGTGTTAACTTTCAAGAAACTATGCCCTTGTTGGAGTGTAGTACAGCTAACCGAATTCCTGTGAGAACTAATGACTATTTTTTACATTTCTAAATAAAAGAGGACTTAACTTGTGCCAATAAATTGGTTTTACGACATTTAAGGCTGAAAAATAATTCTTTGTTATAACATGAAGAGGTTCAGTATGATAGTATGACGCCAATGGAAGAGGGTTATTCGTATTTTTAAAAAAATTCTCTTACTACCAAGAAAAAGTTGTTGTTATGTTAATGTATTAAGTATTCCAGTAAAATTGCGAAGAAACAAAAAGGGGCCGGGGTTTTTATGGATATTTTTTGTGTGAAATGGCTGTGACTTTATTGTAACAATATTTATGCTATATTTTGTTGGTCCTTGCTATGACGCTTGGATTAAGATGTAAAATGCTGCAAATCGAACATTTTAAGAGAATTTGTGGCGCTAGGTCTTCATATCGATAGTTCCAACACTCATTTCATTGAATTCATTTTTACTCTGAATTTCAAATTTTCCTATGTTTTTTGAACAAAACTATATGGATATAAATCCTAAATTATTATTTTAAAGATAGATCCTTTTCAACCGTTCATCATCATGAGTTTCCTAATGATCTGAGCAAATGATAACGCTCAAGTGTGAATATTATTATCTTATCTCATGATATCATTTGCCTAGCGTTAGGTTATCCATTTTAGGCATTGAGGACTTGATAAAACATTGTTACCTACGCTTTATTTCAACAAAAATTATTGAGTATTTTTCATGTATTTTGTTTTTTAGAAATTCACGTTTTGTTTTTAATAAATACCTTTTGTGTTTCGTTGATCTACAGAGAAGAATTGGCGTCAGTTCAAAAAATGCCTTATTTTATTAAATATCCGCTAGTTATGTCTGGCGTGTATGGACTCATAAAATTCTAAGCTGAGTTCTAAGCTGTAAAAATGGATAAGTGAAGTGGCTAAAACATATACTATAATGTTCCATCAGTCGAATTTAAGGACCAACCATGTACATATTATGTAGTTTTCCGTTCAGAATTACCTTTTCCTACTATATTCTGTCTCTAGTCATCCAAAATTTCTGAAGAGATTGAGCAACTTTAGTATTTTCTTCCTTCACAACAAACTGCTGGGATACAAATAGTAGGAACCTCAATTTAGAGAAATTTAAAGCTCGTGATAACAGGTTTCTCGTCACTCTGCATTGGAGAACGTAGTGAAAGCTCTTTATGGACAAAATATACCGAGGCTAAGCCCTACGTTTTCGCAACTCGGGCACGTTCTAGCATGAGTGGCTATTCACCTTGGTTACTCAGTTTCAGAGTTGTTTAAGGATATTGCTGTGTGACTGAAAACCGACCGAAGGCAATCCCATGAAAACAGTTGAAACAGGAGAGGAATGGTTGCTCATCACTTCCTAGGCTCTCCAGATTTAAGGGATCACTTGCTGTTTCCTCGGCTGCTCGTTCATTGAGCGTGGAACTGAGTAATCGTGCGAAGCGCATTTGCCAGTGAAAGGGACATTTAACAGCGTTCCCCAACGGCAGCGTTTCCCCGTCGAGGTTGGGTAAAAGCTATGGACTGTACACCTCGTGGAATGCTTTGTGCCTCCTGCTGAACTCCGTTACTCACCACTAATGGCTTCCGCCTTGGACACAGGTTGAATTTAGTGGGACGCTTTGCTTACTCTAGAGGCTTGGTATCAGCGATGAGAAACATTCAGGCGTCTGTGTGCAGTGTACATGCCTCTTTACCCTATCTTTTAGGTCGTTCTTTTCCTGCAATTTCCTTACATTTTGTAAAGCTAGATCTTTTATTTCTTTTTTATTTTACATAGTTAATATGGAAATATTGACGCGTGCAGTGATTTTGTGCATGGCCTTCCTCATTTGAATTCCATATTTCTTTATAATCACTCGGTCTTCGGCGAGGGCAGGGAAAAGTAAACGCCTGTCATTCTGAGGTTGTGCGTTCGAGTCCCATATGGCCTTGTGATGTTCCGGAGCATAGACGTTTGGGTCAAGTGTCTTTAGTGCGGCATTAGGGAACCCTGATGATGAGACAAGAATGGCTTATCAGGACCACAGGGGCACATGGACCACCAGAGTCCTCTGGAGATCATAAAATAAAATGTTTCTGACATTCGGATCCTTCTCTTATTTATATCGCTGAAAGTATTGTTTTTCTCTCATTCCTCATTGACATGTTGTCCTGGAAGGCAGACGGAAAATTTATATTTATGGATTTTAGCTCACTTGTCTCTCAGAAATCATCATCTACATCACAAACAAGGGGAAAATAGGAAAGGAGAATGAGACCGGTAATTTGGGATGTCTTGGTGGCCCACCCACCCTCGCATGTATTACTTAAATCTGAAATCTCATGGTGAGGTGTGGCAGTTTTATGGGCCGGGTAAGTGCTCTTGGATGTAAAGTTTGCAGAAGTTGAGGGAATAAGTCGCCACCATCCGCTTTAACTAACATTGTTCTCTCATGAAAATACGATTGATACATTTTTTTATGTAAGGATAGAATTTCTTGAATATTCAAATACGCATAATTCATCAGTGACACGCATTAATGATATCTATTATATGAGGGAGCAAAAAAAGGATTTTTACCTTTTGCATTTATTGTCCACTTAGTGCTATTCTAAGCCGGAAGTCTTACGGTATATGAGATATATTTCGTAATTACTCGATAACATACATGCAAGTTTTATTTTTGACGCGATATAACTCATTTCTTATTATCGCCATGCCTACTAACAAATACCAAGGTGACTGAAATGCCAAAGATTCGAAAAATATACATCTTAAGGGTAGTTTTGACTAAATTTTTGATGCGCGCCGAACACAATCTATAGCTCAATACGAAACATGCTATATTTGCGGCGGAAATGTATGATTCTATAAATTAAAAGCATGTTGCTTTCTTTTCCGTTTCTGAAAATAGTGCGCTCAAGTTAATAGTCAGATGACAAAAATGCAGCTAATATATAAACACGTGCAATGCCGTTTGGGTAAGATAGTCACGTGATCGTACGAATCCATAATGGGTGGTATTTCTTTAAATCATACGATCCTTTTATAACTCTTTACTTTTCATGTCTTTCAAGACTAAATCCATCTTTCATTTGCTCTATCTTCTTGGACAGGCATAAATGGTAGAAAACGAAAATTTGCATTAAAATTTAGACCTTTTAGTTTCGCAGTAAAATATTTTGTTTTTTCTTGTTTCAGCTTAATTTTCTAAGTAATTCAACGACGTTTTTTATTCATTCATTTTCATCTTTCAAAATGATCACAGCGCATTTTCCGATCAAAAGAAAATATTTATGCTTGGCCAAGGATTTTGACTGGATATTTCTTCATTTTGTTGGGGAAAGGAATACATCAATTAAACAAAAGCTCTGTTGTTTCCCCAGGTAATTTTAGAGTCTTGATGAAACTGGCACAAAGTGTCGACAAGCTGTGATATTCTTAATCTCTTATAATCATTTCTTTCATCGTGTTTTATTTCTCCACCTCTCCCTTCAAATGGCGGAAAAAAACTCAACATAAAAACAAGCCAACAATTGTTGGTAAAACAAATGGTAAACAGACAATTAACTACGATATTTACATATTATTATGAAATTAATAAAAATCGATACTTTCAAAACAAATAATACTTCAAAACAAATACCGATCTGCAGTCTCACGTATGCCTAACCTAACTATCCGCTTCTTCGCCGAGCACAGGAAACCCGCGGGGGATTAGTAGAGGCAACATAACCCAGGAACTAGCCTTCTCGAAGATAGCAGATACATGCTGGTCCATTTCGTGGCCTCTTCCTCCCCTCTGCTGAGCGTCATGTCTAGCCCTTTGTTTGGGTCATCGCTGACTTTCTCACCGTTGTCGCTACCTCGTCTATCCTCCAAGCCTTCCTACAATTGTATCATCCACACCACTCAAGCACCCATCCTCTCTCAAAAGCCACGTAAAAGC
This sequence comes from Ceriagrion tenellum, assembly GCA_963169105.1. Lineage (NCBI taxonomy): Eukaryota > Metazoa > Arthropoda > Insecta > Odonata > Coenagrionidae > Ceriagrion > Ceriagrion tenellum. Next base: position 91,720,364 of record OY720635.1, on the reverse strand, counting down.
ACCATCAGGGCGATATTGGTAATTCACTATAGATGCGGGCCAGTGAACGCTACCGAGAGTTTGGAACGAGTTCCAGAGCGATTCACCAGGGTCTTCGGACAACACCACCTGCTTAGATTTCATCTCCGCAAAACATGTGACATAAATGGCATCGACACCAAACGGCGTATGCGTAAACGGCGAGGTGTGTATGGCAGCCGTCGGACTGGCTGGCCAATTGAGGTAGATAAAAAGGGCTCTTACTATGGTAATCAATACTGGATGCTGTAACGTGGGCGTGTCATATCCACCATCTTTGTTAAACCCTATTTTCCCAGTTCAGCTTATCTTACGCATTCTTCTATAACACCACATCTCAAAAAACTAGATATTTCCTTTCGATTAGTCCCTTACTACATGTATCGCTGCCATACAACAACAAACTCCACATAAATGTCTTGACTGACTCTTTCCTCTGCAAAATATCGACTGAGTTGGACGTGAAGATTCTTTCATTAATATTAACGACAATCTTTGTCTTACTATTCAACTCCGTATTTCTTTTGTAATCCTTCCGTCATAAGTTATTTCGCTTCCTAAGCATTGAAACAATTTCAGAATTTTCAACAATTCGTCCAACATAATCCTCGCATCCTGACCTCCTCCACTATTAGTTACTAGGGCTTTATTCTTTACATTCATTCTAAGATTACATTGACTGTTAAGAGTATATTGCATTTCTCCAAGGATGTTAATTCAGCTCTTATTTTACGTTCCACAAGAACCACAATGTCATCAGAGAATCCAACTATTGGGATCTTTCTATAAGAATTAAAAGTCAAGTGAGGCTGTGTTGGATATACAACCTTGGATTTTGTTTACGAGTACGTCGGCGGTAGCAGGTAATTTTTGCGGTTTATGCGTTGTTTGCAGCACTGTTGACTTTCCATGGATACCTTACCCAGTAACGCCACCCACATAGGGGTCCTGAGCGCTGGCTAATTAGAGGGCTTATTTAATGAGACCCAACGCGTTGTACGGTCTTGCCTTGAGCTTTCCGATATGTGTGCGATAACACCTGGCGTTAGATATTCACTAATATAGTCAGTTTTTCTTGTCAACTTCGAATATAAATTCTGTATTTTATACATGGCACCAAAATCAAAGCGATAGCACATGGAAGTATCTAGAAAAGTACCTCGCGGGAGTTAAGAGTGCATGCTCCATTTAGTTGAAGTTCTCCGCGGGATCCGTATCTCACTTCGTGAATCCGAGGCTTTAAGTCAAGGCTTTGCTGTTGTCGTATTTACGTACCCATTTGAATGAGATTGCGTTCATTTCAATCGTTTAAACAGCACTGTATGCTGCTGCAGCAACACCTGGTTGCCGATGACGAATTCTTTTGAATGTCTAGCACGCAAACATTTTAGCCAGAAATATTTACGTTATGCAGAGTTTCTGTTCGGCACATGCTTAATTCTGTGAACCAAATAATATGAGTACAAGTAATTAATTTTCAAAGTAAGGCATGATCTCCATATTACGCTCACCGGATAATTGCATTCTCATCCCGGCAAACAGAGACGGATTAAGGTAGGATCAGACTCCGGGTGCTGAAGAAAATATCTAACCTTTTAAAAGAAAGGAGACGTATAAAGTTAAAATAATTACAAACCATAGCTTTTAGTAAAATCTTTAAGATTAGCTAGTTAAGTTATGTAATACTAATCTGTTGTTCCAATGAGCGATAGAACAGCCGCCCGAGTCTACAGAGTGTGGTATGTGAATAGTGCGCAAGGCAGTGATGAAATTATGAAAATAAGCTAATATGCCCATACTTCCAGGTTTTACCTCCAATAATCAAGTTATACGTAATTAAAATTGCACATATTAATTTTTACCTTGATGTTATTAGGAAAAAAGAGTAAAGTTCTGCGGGGCGCTTTAGATGTCGGGGCCAAGGGCGCTTGCCGTAAAAATCTGTCTCTGCCGGGAAAGGGTTGACAGTCAATCTATTAACGCCCAAATTATTTTTTTAATACAATCTTTAATACAGTCATTTTCTGTGAGGTTTATATACTAGTAAATCAGGGAATATTAATATTTGTTTGTTACAATTTGTTATTGTTGAAATATAGCCTGTCCTCAATTGAGGACACTGGGCGTTGGCGTGTAATTTTTGGGAAAGTCAGAGTATGGGAAATTCGACCTCTAAATATTTATTGAATAACAATATGTCTGTGGAATAGAAACTACAAATTAAATCTGAAATACAATCATTACTAACATGAATTATTTGTATATCATTATTATTTTGTTAAATGATATTTCGTAAAACAAGTAAAACAGAGTTACATTACATTTTACACAGAATGTGCGTTTCCCTTTACATCCTCCCCAATTGATATCTTTTTTGTAGATCCCTATTTTTTATTATGTGATGCATTTCATCATATCTTGTGTCCGGTTGGACTCTTGAGCAAGATGTTAAGGTCCGTGCTAGAGGCCTGCCGCGACTTCTTTTTGTTCCATGTCCCAACTTGGTCCTTGTCCCAAAAGGTACGTGATAGCTATTTTTCTTATGAAATATTTTATGCATATTGCGTTGTTATTTATCAATTTGTAGCAACATATGCATTTACTACAGCCATATCAACCATTCTTGTAAAAAGATACCAATACCATTCTTGCCTCTCACAGCAATGAGATGTTTCTCAAAATACCAATCATGGTGATCAACGCCGCCCATGTATTTGGTGTAGTTATTAATTGCTTGTGGCTGCGGAATCAGAGTTTTTTCTTATTTTTTGCTGCTCCATCTCGGAACTGAAACATCAGATTCTACCTTATCAAAGTTTGTGGCAAGTGTTACAACGTTGTTGTCCTTCCAGCGTATTACACGAATTTCATTTCTCTCATCAAATCTCCAGTCATAGTAACCCCTTTCCCTTTTGTGGAAGCATTTAGTACTCTCCAATGTGCATTTGCTGGACTTGTTGTCACGTATGGTACCACTGGCCCGAAAACCCTTTTCCTCGAGTATTTTTAGTGGTTCACAGCTCGTAAAACAATTGTCAAAAAATAAAAAGTGACTTCAGAGATTATCGACAACTGACGAAATGCTAAGCACAACTCTAGTTCCAAGTGGCGCCACCAATTTTTCTGCATTTGGTTCTTTGCCACAATATAAGGAAAATTGCAACAGTACCTATTTTCTCCGCATAAAGCCCATAGTTTATAAACAAATCTAATTGGCTTGGGCTTTATAAACTGTTTCAGAGGTTTATGTCCAAAATAGTCGACAATCATTTCATCTATCGATAAGTGTTTCTCAAATATACCCCACTTCTAAAAGTTTTTATTTATGCCATAAGAGGCCTAATTTTGAAACCTTTGTCTCGCTTGTTTTCAGTAGTAATATTGTTGTCTTGAAAATGAATAAGGGACTTCAACTCCAAATATGAATTACGAGTGAAGGCGTTTTTAACAATTTCTATTCCCAGGTCTTCCTCCTCTGACCAATTATCTCGTTACAAGTGGAGTCCACTAAATATGAGGAATTCAATGCAAATTTAATATCATTTGCAGACAAAACATAGCCTTGCCGATTTTTATGTTCGTAGGCATAGCGAATAGTTTCTCTGACTATTAGTTCATAAGCCTCCTCCGTAAAAAACTGTTCAAATATCTGAACGGGAGTTTTACCTATCAATAGTTTTTTCATTGCTCCAAACTTTTGTCCTCTCTCATTCCCAAACTCTTTGAAAGAATAAGCGGGACAAACCTTTGACCATTTAATAACTTCTTTCCTACAGCATTTTCTTGGCTGATTCTCTCCCTCTTCGTGCTCTGTTCGCTTATATTATTCTAATAATAATTATAAAAGAATTGAAAATATAAAAGTATGAAAATAACACTAATAACGTGGTTGAAATATCTATGTTCCTGAATAGGTATAATATGTAATACAAGGCTTCTAAGGGAAGTTGAAATAACTTTAAGGAGATTTTGAATAAAAAATATTATACTCCTTCACAATCACGTTGATGTACATACATGTGGAGTAATTTAAGATATGCCTGCCAAGGTAGTTTAAAAATTTTACTTGAAGGAGCGCGTTAAAATTATTTGAAATTTGTAATTTGAAATTTGTAGTCATCAGATGACGAGTAACATCGAAGAAGTCACAAACGCCCAGTGTCCTCAAATGAGAACAGCAGATTTAAAGTGCAATTCGAGGACAAATAATGCAAAAAATTCATTCAAAGAGTACCTCAAAATACAAGCGTAAATGGAATTGATATAATCGTATAAAAATAATATGATACCTATGCTTATGTAAAAAAATAGAAGACGATGTGTCAAAGAGGTCTCATCCAGTGTACCACGACACAAAACAAAAGCGTGTTTCTCGGCGAAGAGCAGCTTACGAACGACGAAAGTAACAAGGTAGTTGCTTCAATGTCTAAGTAATCGACGCAATATCAAGAACTTTCGGAGGGGAAACAGTGTGCAGAATTTAGGGCTACAATGTAACTGTCCTCGAATGAGAACGGTGGGCGCTAACGGGTTAAAGCACTTTACAAAGGAGCACAATGTGAAATATTCACCTAATAGGTCATCTTTAAAGTGACGACAGACCGCGCTGAACGTGAATGATTAATGAGTGGCGAGCAGCCATTTTAATTATCCACTTAACGTTTCCCTTCCCCGAGAGTTTAAGGGGCTCGGCGGGTGATTCGCATGGAGATTGCCTTACTTTCGCCATTATGAAGCTTGAATAATTGAAGAATAGGTAACTTTGCAGCAATCGTTTTATATTTTCTCTCTCTGGAGTGTAATATTATGTAACTCCTAACTATAGCTAAAAATAAGAGCAGGAATAAGTGTAATAAGAAAACAAACGCGTTTCCCAATTTTCGTTCATCGTTTTAATCGCTTACCACGAGTAGCCGTAGGAATTTATGTGAACTATTCCAGGCTACTACCTTTCTCAAATTTATATCAGTTGACGTAAATCTCAGATTTTATTATTTAATAAGTTATCCTTTAAGAAAGTGTCAATGACTAAAAGAAAAATCCCGTGCTTTTAGGAGATTTAAATACGAACAAGGTACTGTACGTAAAATATTCATGTGAAGGGTGACGCTCAACGGGTCAGAAGAAAGGGCCATTGAAAAAGCAGATCAGAAAAGCTTTAAAGCATTCAAAACCTGGTGCTAGAGGAGGATGCTGAAGATCGATCTTATGGGCAAGTAAAATTTACAAAATATGTAATATAGAGGAGATGGGGAGAGAATAACACTGGTACGATATCCATCCTGATGTTTTCGTCACCGACCATGGTTTCAGCACATTATGTCATTATCAGGGTACATTACTCCAAATTTCTCAGCCCTTTAATCATTTACAAAATGGGGTGCGGAAGAGAAAAAAAGTGGGAACGAGGATAGAAAATGACCTGATGATGGAATAGTGTGCTGAAACGGTCGGAAAAGGTCGGTGACAAAAAAAGGTGTGGAAATTGTTCCAGTGTTTATTTTCACATATGTAAATCAATAGGTTCCACGAATTTTTTGCCAATAAGCACTCTTATGAGATTCGAAGAGGTTGGGGCAATATAGAGCAATATAAAGAAGAAATAAACCGGAGGGGTAAGTTACTCGCTGATGGAGAAATGGAGAGGAAAAAGTACCAAATGAAAGACCAAGATATAAATAAATAGGCCTAATAAAGATGAAAGTAAAAATAGCACTACCAAGGAATTTAGAAACTAGCTATAGATTGGGAAGGATGTAGGGCAGTAAACCAATCTCATTATTTTGGTAAATTTAGTTACAGCCAATTTCAATATATGACCTACAGTTTCTCATTTGATTTTAAGTTTACACCTAGCTTGTTCCACCACACAGACGGGAAAGTATATATTCACCCGCGGGCCACAAGCTTCAACCCTCTAACCTCCAAGCTTTCGGCCAACCATTAGCAGTGCGGCCTAAGGTTAAATGGTAATGCGGACGCTTGTTTCGTGAGGGAAAAATCAAGAAAAGCTCTTTATGTGGGTTCATAAGTGACGTTTTACGTTATTAAAAACTTTTACTTCGTGTCTTAGTTATAAAACCTTGGAAATGTGGTCAAGGTAAGTGAGCTATTTCTTCGAGTACATTGTAGTTCATGTAGAGAATTGTAAAAGTATCCGAGGCTGTAATTTAAGGCTGGATCTCAACTTACAGGTTGACATTGGGACATGTGCAGCTTTAATTTCCTTTTATCTGTTTAGCAAAAATTCGTACTTTTTTACTTACATTAATTATTAACGGAGGAGGAATTATTATGTACGTATATAGAAGGTTTCAACTGTATCATCAGTGTTTCTGATGATGGAATAACAGCCAAAACCGGTTGTTCATTTGTTATTAAATAGTAAAAGTTACAAAACTTGTATTTTATAATGTCAATCTTCGGCAAAATGAGATATTCTATGTCGAATTGTCCCATTTTGGTCATATATCTTTTTTACCGAGAAAGGAATTATTCCTCTCACAAATATAGCAATTGAATACCAGAAGTATATCATAGAATACAAAGCCTTTGGCATTATATTCCATCTAGAATATGACAAAAATATTCATATCAAAGAGGCGACATGAAATTGTTAGTTGCTGAACACTTTTTAAATTACAATGTAACCGTAGAGATTACAATAACTTGAAGCTGTAGAAAATATTTTTTTTAATGATAATTTTTACTTTTCCGGATTCGGAAGCCTGTTGGATTGGACAACGAGATGACATCTGAGATACCTAACAAATTTGGAATTCTTAATAATTTGCTCTCAACCTGGGACCTCGCATTGATTTCGTTTTGGCATTACAGTAGATCAAAAATTGGAGTTAAAGGAGATAAGCAGAAAAGACGCTATTAAAGTGGGTGGACTTCGCCGAAGGAGTTTCAAAGAAGTCACTTACCTTGCATCCTCTGAACTTTCCAGATCAGTCAGTCCTGATAAATCTTCAGTTTTACTTCATCTGTAGGTGGAACGGCTGGTCTCAGTTTTAATTCAAGTGCGGCGCTACAAGTTCAATCGGTGGAAAAGTCATGAGTGTCACATGTTACATCATTATTTCATTTGCCAATTCAAATTATACAAGCCGCAGCTACCTTGAAAGAAAGTAATTATTCCTACTTTTCATCGGTCAACTGTCATCCTGGGGCTCGTCCTCATTGGATATTTTCCGTTAAAATCTATTTCCCGAACCAAAAAGTCGGTATAAAATATGAAAATTGACTGTACTGAAATGTTCTTCCTCAAGGAAATATCAAGCTTTTATTTGTATTTTTCTTGCTTTTGGAAAACTTAAAGATATAAGAGTTGAATTTCCTATAAAAGTTATAATAATTTATGCATATATCATTTCGTATTCCTTTAAGATATCTATATGACAACCTGCAGGATAGTAAAGATATGTAGATGATGAATAGATTTAGAGATGTAGATGTAGTTTGCAAGTTATTGCCTCTAAAGAATCGTGAGATATGAAAAGAAAAAATTAGTATTACCACCTAAGAATTTGTTTAATATCCTAGGCGAGTAGTTCTTGTCGTATTTATTATTTTTCTTGTCGTAAGTATTTATATTTTTCTGGGATTATTTGTGATTTGAACAATTCATATTTGTAATGTATGAGAGTAATGATAATATTTTCTTTTTAGTTTTCACTGGCACATTCACTAATGTGTTCCTTTCGAAGAGCTTTACTTGACGATTTTCCGTGTCCCTCCCCCTTGAATCATTGTAATGATAATGTTGTTAGCTGAAGATGCTGAACCACAGAAGGACGGTTGCTACGAAAATAAATGTTACAGTGACTGTGATTGACTGATAGGTATTAGCATTTACATAAGCACAAGTTCTCGAAGATCGCCTTGTTTAAATAAGCTCATATTCGCCAAGACCGTCTTCATCAAGACCATTTTATTTCGTGATTATGAAACTGTGGCTTGATTAAGATTTTTATCGGCTAATAGACGATCTTGACCAAGACTGTCTCGCGTCACGACTTGAGACCTAACTATAAATACGCCCCTTAGACTTATTTGGTTAAACCTTCTTGATTAATGTCTTTTATTGCTGTAACTGTTTGTATTTTGTTATTTGTGGTACATTATTAAGAACTTATTTATTTTAAAGGGAAAAATTATGATAAGTAATCAGTAAGATAGTATTCATGGTACCATTCTCTCAGATTTATTTCATTAACATGAGAAGCAAAAAATAAAAAGTCATTTTACCGAATTTCTGGTTTAAATTAATAAACCATTATTTTTTTATCTTGCTACATAGGAATTATTTTGGAATCTCTAAAAAATCCTGATGGCTTTCTCTCTGATTTCCTCTTAAGCAATGGTGGCTTGAAAGTGTGCCCTGTTCCATTTTATTCTATCTAGGTTATCAAATAGAGGATCGTGTTGGTGTGGTGGCTTCAGTAATGGCTAACCATACGGACGGCCAGGGTTCCAATCCCTGTAGAGAAGGATGTTTTCCAGAGGAAACCCGATCCCTACTTGAGTGTCTTGTGGAGAGCACTTCAAGTACAGTACTCCGTCTGTCGGATGACACGTTAAACCGTGGTCCCCTTGGGGCCTATCGTTAAGAGTAGGCTAATGCTGACGCCGGGTTTCTATCCACCCTTCCTCCCTTGCCTATCCCCTATGGCGAAAATGACCTTTCATCTACATCTACATAGTACCCTGCGAGCCGCTGCATGGGCGTGTGGCAGGCAGCACCTTAGCTGTCGATCGCATCCCCTATTATCCAATCCAATCAAATAGATTGTTAAATCTAGTTTGTAAGTATCTACTGAAGCCATTGTTCGTAAATCAAAAGGTAAATATAAGGCAATCACTGCAGCTATTTTGTGTCGTGAAATATTGATCCACAGCCCCACGCTAATGATAAATATGAGACGTACTCCCCAAGGCACGAGGGTGCGGAGGAGAGAATTTTCAGCCACCTTTGGCTCGTTCTATTGATACTACCAGTCCGCGGAATATTCTTTGATTTTAGAAGATATGTAGGCAGTAATAGCATATGGACCTCTAATTTGGCTTCATTTAATTCGTCCCTGGGAATTGGCTCACCTAAAAGCGGAGCAGAAAGAATGAATTTCAAGGTCCTACTTGCATAGAAAACCCCTCGGGTGGCTTCCTTCAAGTGATCGATTGCCAGCAGCCATTAAATATTCCTATTTATCTGATTAAAAATCAATTTATAATCGATTGAGATATTCAGCTAATGAATTCATTACAATGTATGATTATAAATAAAAGAACACCATGGCTGGGTATTATTGTATTAGAAATATTGGTGGTTGTTTTAATGGGCAATCCTTCAATGCTATTACTTACAATGTTGGAATGAAGCTGTATTACTACGCAATAAAACAAAATTGGGTACATATTTTTTTCTACTGTAGCTTTCATCCAAAATTTCTCTCCCTATGCCGTTTAGTATACCAGTCTTTTTTTCTTCTGTAGTAGGTACCTACAAACTGTCTCATGTTTCTCGTCATATCTCCAGTTCAGTACCAACTACCATTCATTGCCATATTTTGTTATTACCTGTACAAACATTTGACTAATGTTCTTAAACAATGATTACTTAGATCATTTACTAATAGGTGATTTAATTATATTCATGGAGCTTTCTTAAATGAGTTTTTTCATTAAATTACCCAAATTCAACTCTTATATTAACGCTATGTGACCACATATTTTGTACTTCCATCATATAGTACAGTAGAAAAATATATTTTCTCCATCTATGTTAATATAGACCTTTGTGTATATTTTAGTGATGAAGTTATGTTCTGATACAGATGAATATTTAATTGAACCATAATTTCTCTCTTCCTGAAATTGCCCTTAATAATTATGGTGAAAAAATGTTCTAGGCTTGGTCCCGGACTATGTTTACTGCGGAAAATAGTTTGTCTTCCATTATCTATTTTTAGGGATGAAATTAAAAGTACTTTGAATGAATCCTACTCTTCTCAGAAAACTTTTCCAGATTCCTGTGAAAGCCATTTGGTTTTAAATTGATTGCGTAGCTCATCTTTTCTGCTTTACTTATCTCTTGCGCCAGAAGTTAACATGACGTTGGACAAGATGTGATAATGGTCGATTTATGTACCTCTCTTAACATGTAAAGTCCGTATTTCTCACAAGTACATAGACAATTAATTATCCGGAATTCTGAACAACGGAAGAGCCTAAACAATGGAAGGCTTTCAAAAATTTTGCAACCCTCATTTTTTTTGTCTCGCCACGGCAATGGAAAAACGGCTACGGCTTTAAGTTGACCATCAAGAAGGTCAACTTAAAGCACTGATTGTCTCTGTAACAACTCCACAGGTACCAGCCTATGAAAGGAAATCGCATCTTTCATCCAGATAATATTATCCTATTTTTAACTGTGGAAAAATCCGTTGTTGATGACTAAAAAGTTAATATTTTAATGTAAAAAAAATCATGGTAAGTTTGTTAGTAATGTAAATTTGTTTTCATACATTACTTACCATATCATAGTTCATAGTATTTTATACGGTAGTTTACTACAACTTTCTCAGTCTTACTGCCCGCTGAAACGAAAGTGATGTAAAAACTGGAAATATCCATATTCCGGAACGCGTCGGGTCTTGCGTATTTCAAATTATCGATCTACCTCTGTTTTCCCAGATGAAACGTTTTTAACACCGTTTGATGATACATAATACTAAATAGTACGTAGTAATAGATACTGGCTCATTTCTGTATTTTTTCTGCTACGCTTGAGGTTTCAGGAATTTGATTATTACCACTCTGTACTTTGGAAGAGCAAAATTATTAACCATCATATACTCGAATCATGCGCTTGTAAACGCAACATGTAGTGTCATTTTTGTGGGTGAGAAGCATTACCAGGTCTATGTAAATAAAGAATTTAATGACAAAAACTGGCGAAATGATAGTACCCTACTGTAACCAAGATTTTAGGAGCAGAGCATTACTGTGCGTTACTCTACCATAGTTACGTACTTATAAGCAGCATTTCTAGTTTTCTAGGTTGCTCACATTATGCAACGTGCCTTTTTCCTGACCCAGACACATTTTCCGACGAAACATTCTGTATTGCATGGCGCGTGTTACGTCGACGGTGTCAGAATGCATATGATCACAAAGCTTGGAAGAAATGTTGGGAGAATCCTTTTTTACGCCACAATGAAAGAGAAGTGTAAATTTTCGAATTCAAGGCTTCTCTAATTAGGTCATGTGCCGAAGAGAAAGGAAGTCATCCACAGCTACATCTACGTTATTTCCTGCAAACCATTTATATGGTTGCGTTGCGGGGGTTACTACATACCAGAATAACCCAATTATCAGGCAGTATAATCGTAATGATTCTTGCTATTTTCAAAAATGCATTGCCAAATTAACTCACCTATGTGTTTGGAGATATGCTATGCAATACGGCATCAAATTATAACCCTACCTTGCCAGATGGACACTGCATTCATACAAAACGACGACCATTAGTAAAAGCAATGTCTTGATTAATTAAATACGTATGAGATGTTAGCAAAATTACAGCAAATTCCATCTCTTGGTCTGCCATAGTAACTTCCTTACAGCAAATCAATATTTACCTACCCGTTTGCTATAAAGCAGTCAGGATTAAAGCTAACGAGAAAAAAACATTCCAAAGCAATAGCAGACACCACCGGTATAAAATGACTAATACACGCCAGAAAAAGACAATATTAAATCTGAGATATCTATTGGGTCTGAATCTTGCTACAGGGATAAAGAGGTAATATTTTGCTTTATAGTTGCCGTTTAACCGTAAAATGATTTATGTTCATCGAGCGATGGGAAACTTTGCCACACTGATAATATAAGTTGCTGGTGACACACACAACTGTCTGCATGAATGCATTGTAATTACTTTTTCCCGACAAGATGAGAAATTGGTATTATCTATTTATGTACCATTTGCAAATTCCGAGCGTCCCTCTCTTAATTTCAGAAGCGGCTTTATCTAGAAATATGACGTAAACTGTGTTGGTTTTCTACAGGACTGTAAGCTCCAGGAAAACATTATTAATTTTCATAACATTTTAGGTTCGAACCTTGAAGGCGTTAATGTCCCCCATATGTTTACATGTACTTCTTTATTTCAACGAGTGCAATTAATTATTCTTGCCCTCGATGAAATGCATAATATTGAACCTATTTCTGATATTTTTGCTGAAACAGTCAGCTACCTTCATTTTTCAGCTTATTTCAATGACCCAAAGAAAAATTATTTTAATGGCTAAAATCGCTAGGATGGTTTCATTTAAACACAAGCTTTTTATGTTTTTAAATATTAGTTGCGGGCAGTCAGAATTCTACAACTGAATAGGTAATACTCAAAATGATAACTATTGATGACTTATTAATAGATTGCGGCATAAATTTTGGGTTGATACAAAATTTAAATGCATACTTTCTGTTAGTTATGATGATTTAAATACCTGATACAATCAAAATATTCATGACGCTCATAAAATAATATTTGCGTTTATATTGAATGGGTCAGACTAATAAATAATGTTAAACTCTTTCGATGATTTATGAGTTAGAATGTTTTGACATTTTTTAACTATTCTTCTTCTGGTCATTGGAGTTTAGCATTAAAATGATTATAAACGACTATATAATATTTATAAATGGCTTTTTCTTACAGAAAATATCTATTAAAAGGATATTTTATTTAGTTCCAAACAATTGAATACATCTTTCTTAAAGCAAAGCGTTTCGTCTGGCCATCACACCTTTGTTTGTTCTTCTTTCTTAGTAATGTTAAGTTTTGTTTGAGACAAATGAATAGATATGTGGCAGCAATAACTCAGCTATGCCAATTGATAAATGTAGCTCTTCAAATGAGTTGTCATGTCGAAATTCGGTCACTTGGGAGAACATTATGTATTGGCTAATGCGTCTTGGGAGGACATTTGAGAGAATGAACAGCCGTTGAACACGTCTTCTACTCCACTATATCAAAAGTTTTTGTAAGGATGATATAAGCTAGGACTGCTGCTGCAGCATGCTCTAATTTATGTCTAGTTCGCTGTTTTACTTTTTGTTGACCAAGAAATATGATTTAATGCTGCAATTACTTCAAATTTGTAGATAGCTTACAAAAGTGAGCAATTTTTTCTCGTACATGAAAACCTAATTTTTCACCCCTATGAAGCCTTTTCTCAAATTAAATCACATATGCTTTACCAGCTGTATCACTTTCCTTCAGGTACGCGTTGAATAAATTGGTTTATTTCGATAAGCTGACCGCATCGCATAGTGATATTTATATCACAGACTAATGCTTCGGTTTGCTGCTGCTATTTCCGATAACTTTTCGAAGTCCGACTCTGGAATTGTTATCAGAACCAATGGGAGTCAAAATGGATGTAAGATCGAGTTCTACCTTATCCTCACCCTATGAATAATGTGATTTAATCAGTAATAAACAGCTTGAATACTTAGCTAGCATTTACGCTAGGCTAGCAGCATTTACGGATTTTTATATCTGCCTAAGTTGGAGATGTATTACTGAGTACGGATGCAATTTTATTGTGTTGACAACACTATTTTTTGTGTTGAATAATGTTCCTAATTTTTATTTTAATTAAGGTTTAACGTATATAGGACGTAGAATGTACTCTATAGCTAAAGAACAAGTGGGGGGGATTTTCACACCCGTAAGGACAAACCACATTAATTTCTCAAATAAGTCGTATTCCAGCCGTAACAATAATTGAAAGTGAGCTTATGAAATTGCTAGTTACACAATTATTTGTGAGGGTTGATCTTGAGATAATCAATGAAGTCACCTCTTGCAAATTCGTCGCAATTTTATTTGTGTATCATCATCAGGGCTTGAGATAAAACTATTGGGTTCATAAACGGAGCAGGCTGAAGTTTAATTCGCAAAAATATCTGATGCTTACACGGTGGAGGATAAGCTGGGACTTTTTTCGAAGTTCCCTCTAGGTTTAGACCTCCATTTCTTCCAACTTTTCAGTATCCAACTCGGACATTGTCACCATGGATTATTTTGGGTCGTATTAAGCACTCAAATTGATAAGCTGCCTGTTTTGTCCGTTAACTCATGTCAATTGTGTAATCTCATGCCCTGGTGACGCAGAAATCAAACTGCAAAAGGTTGGAAAGGTTTGATTGAATTGGTTATTTCAAGACGAACCCTCTAAGATAGTTGAGTGTACCTAGAAATGGTCAAAATCTACTCGTATTATTGTTATTTTCACCATTAAGTTGATTAATGACTATGATGTCGCTGCATAGCAGCATAATCCGATAAATTAGATGGTAAAATAGACAGTCTGCCGACTCAGTTTGTCTAAGAAGTGTCTACCCTCACCAAATAATGTTGGATCATGACCGTTCACGATTAAAAAGTAAACGTATAGAGGAAATCACCGTTCATTCTGATAGTGATATATCTCCATTTATTAACGCATAAGACAGTTAACTTAGCAATCCGTGTTTCAGGTAAAACCAATAACCATAAACACTACAGTGTTACTTGCTGCTCTAAAGAAATAACGTAGGAGAAGTAAGTTTGAAATTTCTATGTAGATGTTTATCGCATCCGTATCCCTGTGTGTTCCTCTCTTCCTTAGTTCTCTGCGCTTGAATTGTCATCAGAGTGCAACTTTCGGTGCTGCAGAGATAAACTTGATATTTTAGTCAAGGAAATTTGTACTGGATAGGGCCGGATCGATAATGGCTGTTGGCACATCAGATCGAGAATGGTTTGTATCGTGCTTCCGTTTCATTACTCATATCTATTTAGGGCATTTGGAATCGCGTTATTGTCCATTTATGGGTCATCATGGGTTGACGAGGACTACTGAGAGAAGGGATGTACCCACGCTTTGACCAGAATTGGTCCGAATTGATCCTCAATGGGTCCGGTGGTCCCGGACTCGAGAGCGTACTCCAGCAGACCGCACGGCGTCAACCCTGAAAGTGAGCCAGGGAGATACCTAATCCCAATTTCTTGGGTAACGGGCTCTTCCGGTTCCCAAATATGTGCGGTAGGTCTTTTCGCTAAAGCGAGACCAACGGCTTCTCGTCTCAGTTGTTTGGGTAACCAAACTAATACGAGCACTTCGGGGAGACGGAGGCCAAATTAGGGTCCTTTTGATCTCAATCCGCCTCATTGGTGTCGGCCTCGAAGGGGCTGTGGCTCGATTACTTACCCTTCCCATCCTCCTCCCTTCTCCCACTACCTTCCACGCTCGAATATAAGCGAAAGCTTCCTGTAGAGCCGGAGGTAGTTACCCCGCGGGTGTAAATACCCAAAACCGCTGTCCATTTATGGCATCGGTGGGAGGGGACTTCTGAGGTGAAGGGTCTCACATTTTGACCGTAATTGGTCCAATTTGACCATCATTGGTCCGGTAGGGCCCCAATCCGATGACGAACTCTGACAGACCACCCTACGTCCACCGTGAAAGGGAGCCCGCGGACACCCTATCCCAAGATTTGGGATGGACTTCGCCTGTTCTCAACAGATGTGTGTTAAGTTTTCGCGCAAGCAAGACTGGCGGTGACTCGTCCAACGTTGTTGGGGTAACCCAACAGCTACGAGTACTAAGAGGAGGCGGGGGCCCATTGTCGTCCTTTTGACGGCAATCCGCCTCATGGTGACGGCCTCCTAATGGTCGTGCTTCGCTAATCCTTCTCATTCCTTTACCCTTTTGCCCACTACGTACGCGTCCCGGTGATAAGCGAGAGCATCAGGCCGGTGGGTAGGTTTTTAACCCACGGGGTGACCCGAAGAGCCTGTCCATTTATGGCATTTGGTCATGAGTTTGCCTCCCTCGTGTACTATTTCAATGCCTAATTTGCAAGAAAATTTGTATCCTTGACTGTATGCGCGATAACATACGGTATCCTCGTCACGGTATGGCTGATGAAATTACATTTATTCCCTAGCCTGTGGATTTTGTATTGATAACGATCAGTTAGAGATCAGTTACAAGTCAGAGTTATCGTGAATTATAGGCATCTTTGCTACGTTATTTCACCCGCACTAAGCGAAGAATAGATGTCCTGGCGAGCGTTGGATCAGTCAATATGGAAAGTAGATATGACAATTGCTTTGAGTTTTTATATGGATATGTGCTAAATAAATTTGCACTGAGTACGAAGTTGTATAATGTGGTTGAATGAACTCTTTTATTTAGAAAATCTTCAATTTCATAGTTTACTTTCTTTATAGTCACCTTAAGTATTTTTGGCACGTCACATTCTAAAAAGTGCTTCTTATCAGTTCTTGAATCCAACTAGATATCAGTGGAGTGGTGATTAATTCGGTGCTAATGGTTTTCAAGTGCATTGTTATCCAAATGATGAACATTATAGATGTTGAGCTGAGTGGTGGCATGCATTTAATTTTGCTTTGAATTTTATTTGTCAATAGCAAATTCGTATCATGTTCAATTCTGGAATGTATTTATCAGTTGGTTTCGCAATGAAGATCATTCATCATTGCTTGGGAAGAAGTATGAGGTCTCACTTAAAATAATATAACTGTAGATTCGGGAAATAAATGACGGAACGTACCCCTCACGTTTATCTCGAATGCGTATGTCATCACTCAACGCCCCCCCTCACCCAACCTGCGAATGTATTAAAATAATTTAGACGACACGACGCAGCTATCATCAGGAGGTTACATTAAAACGGAACGCAGTGGATTAACGCTTTTCAGTTCTTCCTTTGTAGAATTTTCGAACGAGGGGTTCACTTCTCTTCCGCCGCTGGAGAGTCATATCATCATGTTGAAGGAATGGGGAGGGCGAGAAGGGGAAGTTTCGAACTCGACCCTGAAATGAAAGCATGTCTGCGAAGAACTCATTTGTTTGGTGTGGAAGAGTTCCTGCATGAGGTGGCGGAATGAGTTGGAGTCCAGGAAGAACGGAGAGAGGAAAATGGAGTAGCGAAGCGTGAGAGACAGAGAGAGTATGAACATTGGGAAGGTGATAGAAGATTGATATTTTGAAAGGTAAACTGAGAGAAGGTTAACGGTGTATGTTTTTGAGGTAGTCCTATAGAATTGATGAAAGCTATATAATTATTTCTGAAGTAGTATTCAGGTTGATTAAGTAATCAATAATCGTCACTGATAGAGTGTACATTTTTTAAAACTCTTCAAATAAGTTGGACATTAAAATTAATCTTCATTTCATATTATCTCTTAATGTGGTGTAACTCACCATACAGGCAGAAATAGACAGTGTGGTACAGTTCACCCTACATGCAGTGATTATGTTCATCATTTTAAATATATTTATAGCTTGTAATGACTTGAGCTATTGACAGTTTTTGGCGTGTCAAACCATGCTTTGATTCATTTTTCGAATATTTGACTCAGCAAAATACCTTAACATTTTGGAAATAATTACGTAAAATGCATAATTATATTCAAAGGTAAACCTGCGCACACGAATACACATGAAGATACGTGTTAAAAACAAAATGAATTGCCAAAAACCTAATCGGTTAATTTTTTATTTATATATAGATATCACTCTTAATTACATGTATTCAATGCCTCATACAACTTAATGAATCGGTTACATATCAATCCATCCACCTTAATACAAATTCCGATTGATTATAGTAAAAATTACTATTTATTACATATTTTGGCGACCAAAGTCATTTAGAGCTTCCTGGACGAACCTTTCCTCTCCCTGACATCATGCTCTTCGCAAGTTTGTGCCACCAAGTTTTGTCAAGCATATACTCGTACCGGCGCGGCGCGAAAAGTTCAATGACGGCGAAAGTTAGATTCAATCAGTAAAAAGGATTAATACATAATTCTGTTGTGATGAGTGCAAATTTGTTGTAAAAGGGCTGTCAAGATATAGAAAAATTAAAAAATAGACATCCTCGAGTTTGAAAATGGCGTGAGGAATTATGCGCATGAAAATAGTGTGGTTGTTTTATTTGGCTTTAAAAATCTTTATTATTGGTTTTTATATAAATACAGGTCTTTTATCACCCTAAAAAGGCACGTATTGCTTCATTGTATGTGGGGCTCTTGGGGCACAACTTCCCGATTACTTAGAGAAGCGAATTGACTATTTTCCAATTTTGAAGTGCCACCCTACTTTACATCTATCCTGAATCCTTTTTTTTTGATTTGTTGTTTATTTAAAATATACTGGAAACCTGAAAAATAGTGCATTGACAAAAGCAATATCTCAACTGTAACAAACAATTTTGAAATCTGTTGGAGTATGGAAAAATATGCCAATATGCACGACATCTTAGAAGAAACTGGCGAGGCAATTGTCAAAAGAAAAATCGCTGGCTGCTAGACAGTCGCAAGATAGGAAAAGAAGACATTTAACACGGACGAGAGGCTTATCATGAACAAAGACAGGAGTTTTAGGTTGGTACATTTTATTTCTTCGGGGTGTAATTGTGGATTTGGAGGAGAAGTTAGTTTGCAAGGCTTTACACCTTAATGAAAAGAACGGCCTTAAATTAATCGTAATTTACAGACCAATGGATTTATGAATTTCGCCAGAAGAATAGCTGGTAAAAATTTTTAATAGGCCAGGGCGGTCGAGATTAAATGATTAAGATTTGAGAAACAACGAAAATAAAAGTAGAAGTGAGTTGGCAGTTTGCGGGGAAGAAATTAAAGACCTTTTTTCTCCTAATTGCAGCGTGGAAGAATAAAGTTTTTGGAAAATTTTTATTAAACACGACTGAAGTTGTGTTTTTCTCACAAAGAGTTTCTGCGAGGTGGAGAAAATGAGATCTGGAGGTGAATGGGTCTTATAGTTTTTCTTTCAACGCCTTGGCATATATTCTTACCGTCGTTATGTCCAAGTGATGGTTTTCTGATAACTGCAAGGTCTCAAACGGGGATTTCAAATTTAGGTGTATTAAAAAAATAGTCACAGATTTTGATTTTCAAGTTGATTGTATGTATTGCAGTTAATGCAAAAAAATCCTCAGCAGTATTATTTTCGCTGTCCCTAATGTTACTTCGCGATATTAATAAATGCATGGCTAATGCATAAATTATTTTGCATGTGAATAATGATGCCTCAGAGTTTAGTGCAAAAGAATGCCATCCGAGAAAACTTGCCATTTGATCCCAAAAACAAAAGAAAACGCTTTGGCTGGTATTAATTTGGCTAAATAAATATAGATTTGTGAAACCTTACCCGTGCATTTCCTCTTTAAGCAGTCCTGAAGGAGTCTCATCGTGTTTCACCTGGTTCCATTGGACTTGTCAATTACGTTTAGGTATCTAAGTGTCTATAGTCGAGTTATTGTAGTAGTAGATGTTAAGTAGATGTAGATGATGACTAGTTAAGTAGATGATGTTTATGAAATTTACTTGAATTTTGGTGTAGATTTAAGAAGTAGTGTAATATGTATTCATCGATAAATATTTGTGATATTCAGAACAAAATAGTTCTTCGAAAAATCTTAATTTTCTACCACAATCAAATCCCCGCAACGAAAAAACTTCTTCACGTCCATGCTGGCAACTTTACGGAAAATCATAAACTAACGCAATAAGTGGAATTTCACTCCTAAAGAATCCTTTTACTCCTAAAAAAGTGAGCGTCCACTCACTGAAGGGATTTTTTAAAGTCTCTTTCTATTTTGGACATATCTTGTACGGCCCAGATGTACATGCGTTAACTGTAAAGGCGTTCTTACACAATGCATGTACCCGCGCAAGTACGTGGCTGGACAGATGCATGGACAAATACTCCAAATTATAATGTGCTATTTTATGACCAAGTCTTCATGTATTTGCGCAATTTTGGGTGTTTACATGGTGCAATTTTCTTGGCGATTTTGTTCATGCATCTACTCGCCCGAGTGCATGTATTATGAGAACACGGCTTGACTCCCTCCACCTTATCATCCACAAGTCTAACGATCAAGGAGAAGAGAAATGGGTCACTATCTTGCTTTTCTGTCTACTTTTAGTTGTTCCTGGAAACTATATTTCGGCCTTACCTTAATTACTTCCCTTTTCCCGTTTTCTCTCCACTCTGTCAATTCTCTCTCGTTAAGTTTTCCTTTTTCTCATAGGCTTAAATTGTCGGTAATCCACTCTTTGTGAAAAATTGGTGACATATTCACAAGAAGATCGGCAATTTTACCTCAAAAAGGGGAACAATTTGTTAGCACATAGTACATTATTTGCTCACCTGAGGAAGAGCTAATGGTAGTGGTAATATTTTGATTGCACGTGTTACGAAGGATTGAGTAATGACGCACATACGCACATGCTTTCTGCCACTCGCCGACAGGGGCAACAGCAAATAGGAGGATCACTCCTACTTGAGCCGATCCGAGTCTAACTATGCTTAACTCGATGACTGATCGCGATGCAGTCATTCCATCGTGTATATACGGCTCAAGAGTTTGTTTGCTTTTGAAAAATGCTTTTGCGTGACTTCATAAATGTTTTATTAAGTCACGCAAACCAAAGGTGATGAACAAACGTTACATCACAGTACTGCAGTGTTTGCATTTACTTTTCTTTCAACAGATATTTTCCAATCATAATCATCCTAGTTGAATATATTCCGCAAATTATACAGAAGGGAAAGTTTTAGATAATTTGGTAGACCATCTTAATTCACCTGGAATTTCTTCTTGTTGGTCTCAGCCAATACCATTCCCTGTCATTAACCTCCAGGTTTATCAATTAGAAGTCTTTGGAAGCTTCAAAGCGGGGAAATATGTTTAGCAAGGAATGTTTTAGTTAATATATGCCAATACTTCTTGATTCAGTGTATGAAAATGTTTGAACTTCTCAATGAAATAGATTTTTAAAACTATACAATTTCCAAATGTTTTGAGTTTGCTATGCATGAAAATGTATTTGAAGATATACCTGTCATATTTTTTCCTCATCTGCGCTCGAATATGTAAAGAGTCACTCATTACATATTCGAAACAACAGGGAAAATATATTTGATTGTAATACCAAATACGCAATTCTCTTTACTTTCACTTTTAGCCTCATTCTGTTGGGGTAAAACAAGAAATAATATCGATGCCCACGCGGAGAGCGTCAAATATTTAGTCCAATATTCTCCATCTTTCAAGATCGATCGATAAAAATCTCTTGTAATTACCTTAAAGAGCCAATTAGCAAAGGGGTGGATGAGGAAATTTACTTATTTGGGATTCATTCTCTGTTAACTTTGTTTTATGCCATTAATGACTAGGGTTTTCCTTTGGTCTTTAAGGGCAGTTAATATTGGCCTCAGAATATACAGTGCGTTATTGAGCCCGAAGGGAGTCTTTCCGACGTTTTATGGGGAGTCTGAAGAGTTTTATTTTTTTAGTTCGTCCCCGGAGGTTTCAAAAGTTCCTTTGATGGGCTGCCCTTTCATTACATCAAAAGCACCTTCAACCCCAACAGAGCCTTTATGGTGAATTTATATCAGTAATTATCGGCTGAAGCAATTTTTACCTTCCAGACTGTGAACGAATAAGTCGTGATTAATTCTTAATTAGTTCTTTCTAATGTTTATCAATGGTTTCACTCGGCTTTGAGAGCGCACTAGGGCATAAAAAAGTCTAATATAATGAGTAATAAATTAAAAAATACTCCCTAGAGATCCGTGTGAACGACCTTTCGTGTAAGGTACCAGCCACTGGAAGGTGATTTATTTTTTTTCGTGACCTTGTGGCTGAGAGTTAAGTATTAATCTTATGTGTGGGCTATACGCAAGTGAATTTTATTTTGGCTATAAACTGGTAACAAAAAATGAAAAATCCCGTTATAATGTTATACACATTTGGATAAGTTCATGAATTAAATCCGATAAATTCAAATATGTCCAATTTTACTCATGCAAAATTCCATTTCGTCTTCAGTTTTCTAAAAGAACAATTTATAACACATGCTTATCTGTCTTTATCCTGTCAAAAACTCTTTGCAGTCTTCAAGGAAACATTCCTAGGCTGAAAATGGACTTGTTTTATTCTCTCATCTAGCTAAAGTAAGATTAGCTGAATCTGAAGCAATGGATATTGATTGTTGTTTTTCAAACCAATTGGTCAACCTTTGTGACACATAACATACAATTCATATTATATTTAATTCTTTATCATCTAACTAAGGAATCCGATTTAAACTATCTTTATCTACCATATATTTAGTGGTTCCTATCGTCTCATGGTTCTGAAAACATAGTAAAATCTAAAATACAATATTACCAAGGAATTTGCTATAAACTCAATTTATCTACGCTGAAAATCGATGATGAACTTTTGAAGGTTCTCAAATCCGAGTAACTAATGACATGAAGCGTTTGCCGTGCCATTCCGTGCATTCCGATCTACTTAAATTTGGTGCTGTGTGAATTGCAAGATTTATGTGCTAGCGGATTGTGTTTCATTTTTTGAGCACTGTCATTGCACGACAAGTTATTGGACATTGTGATTAAATTTCAGATATTTTTAAAAGCATGAATTCTGCTACTCAAAAGCGATCGCAAATTCTATCAAAGGGCTTTTTACCTGAGAATGTGTCAAGTGAAGTCCTTCCCAAGCTCAATGATCTCCATGTAACAAGCAGAGAATGTCGTTCAGGTATTTGATGAGTCAATTGTCGACGAAATGACTATTTTTCAATAAAATATTGTATCTAAAATCTAAATTTTGATGAGATTTTGTATCAGTTATGCTAAAATTACAATGAATCCAAACGAGGACGAACCAGCTTGACTATCTTTTAATAAATTAAATATGTATGGTTCAGTTAAAATTTATTCATTTATCAAATATAAAATAGGTATATAAAAGAGTTTGAAGGTGCCGTGGATGGCAACGTTTAATTTTAAGGATTAACACCACTACCCAACGAGTTTCTTCATCATCATCACTAGCAGCTCGGTATAAGCTGAAATATGAGATAAAAAATGCTGATAAAAGATGTCAAAGTGGGAACGTTGAATGATCAGTTACATTTTATCGATAAAATAAAGTTTAAGATTCCTTTTTTTATATCTTTCTCGGGCTTCGCACCAGGTAATGTTTTCATAATCCGCCGACGTTTCGGAAAACGACTTGTTTTCCATTTTCAAGGCACGTGTTATTTCCGCCGTGACCACTATAACACTGAAATTTAACAAGCTGTTGATGCCCTAACAATGAAAGTTGCAACCAGAGAATTCGGCAGTGGCGGAACAAAGCATCAACGAAGACCATGCCATTAAATGGACCGATGCAAAAATCCTTTGCCGCGCACACCGTTACTGGGACTGCATTATCAAAGAGGCCATCGAGACACGATTGTATCCGCATAATTTTAATAGAGACACTGGATTCCAACTGAGTAATACCTGGTTGCCAGTGATCAAATGTATTAAAAAGACGAGAAAATGATTCAACGGCCAGCGGAACACGTTAGCCAGTCAAAGGGATTGCAACCTTCATTGTTGGGGCATCAGCAGCTTGTTTAATATTAGTGTTATAGTGGTCACGGCGGAAACAACACGTGCCTTGAAAATGGAAAACAAGTCGTTTTCCGAAACGTCGGTAGATTTTGAAAACATTACCCGGTGCGAAGCCCGAGAAAGATATTTGAAGATTCCTTCATTAGTTTTATTATAATACTTATGCCCCAGTAGTTTTTTTCGGGTTCGCTGTTACTAATATGCTGAAATAAAAATACTGTAACGTATGGGTGGGGTGCGTAATTAAAATGTCTTTAGTTTCCTCTCACCGAACTTACTTTACACAACACGTTCGTTTTACCGTCTCTTCTGGACTGTTTATTTTTTAATTTATCCAATTGTTAGTCTCCGTTGTCTGGCTCTAGGGTCATGCCCGTTACAACACTATTACGCGATATTTGGAGTCTAAAACGTTAAAGTGTAAGTTTTCGCCACACAATGTCTGAATCTTCAACAGATGCTCGACAAGACGTTCAAGAGGTGGATCGAAACGTCTGGTGAGTACAACCCGACGGCTGGATTGCTAACGCAGCTTAGCATTGAAAGCCGTGGATTTCAATCCACTGGAGTTTAAGGGCCACTCATCCGATGGCGGAATCCCAGATCGAAATAAAGTCTGAAAAAATCAATTGTTTTTCAAGTTGTGAGAAGTTATACGTACCGTTATTTCCCCGTCATTTTTTGTAAAACCAGCCATTTTGCAGTGATGACTTTAACTTTTACTGCTTGGAGTTACATATTTTTCTCTCACCAATCAAAATCAGAAGTGAACGTGATTGTTTGCTAGTTTTCCATGCGCCAGTTATTCTTTCCAAAGAGAAATTCTTTTTAGGTTATCAGCCCTCAGGCTGTTTGGCAACTACCGCTTTCCTCCATTTACTTCTCTTTTCTGTTAGTCGTTTCATATCGGCATATGATTTTCAACCGATATCTTCCATTATCTGTTTGATTTAAGTCATTCTGGGTCGACCTCTACAATTTTTTCCGGAAATGTTACCCTCTATTATCGTTCTAAGCCAGTTTTCGTGCCATAGGATGTATCCAATCTATTCATCTCTCCTCCGTTTCAATCTCTCCAAAAGTGTAGCATGTTCGTTAATTTCCTGGAAGACTTTGTTGGTGGAGAACATATCTGTCCAAAAAATTTCAGTATCCTTCGACAACACCATAACTCAAATGCTTCCAGCCTTTTTCGCTCAGCTTTCCCAGTAGTCTAGGCTTCAGAAAAATACATTAGGACACTCCACACGTAAACTTTAAGCAATATTTTCCTGAGTCTTAGACTAATATTACTGGACGTTAGGTACCTCGTCTTCTTGTTGAATGCTACTTTTGCCATATTCACCCTGTTAATTATGTCTCGTTTGCTTCTCCCGTCAGCTGATATTGTACTGCCTAGGTATGTAGGTTCTTGTACTTTTTCCAGTTGTACCCCGTGAATGGAAACTGAATCACAGTATTTCCCCAATCTGAGAATTTTGGTCTTCTTTCTGTTCAGTTTCATGTTACACTGACCACTGAGTAAAGTTTCCATTTGATTTAGCATAAGTGTAAGCTCATCTTCATTTCTAGCAATCACGGCTATGTCATCAGCAAAACGTAGCATATTCACTTGTATTCCCTGGATATTTATGCCCCTATCCAAAGAGATATGAATGAAGAAATATTTATTGAAGTCATGTAATGAAGGCAAATTTTATATGCTACAAACAAACATGTAAATATATACCATCTGTTCTCCCATAACTCTGGAATATCCGTAATCACGTGGCATCTACCCGGCGTAGTCATCATTTGATACATATTACGGTTCCCTAGATTGTTTGGAACCCTCAAAACCTAATTGACAGACTGCCTCTTACTTTTCTTTTTCAATGTTCTTAATTGTAAAATCATTTGCATATATAGATTATGCTGTATGGTTCAGAAATTAACTGCGAGAGTTCAGAACAATTGGAGAGAGAGTCCTCATAATGACAATTAATTCAGTGTGTAAATATTATATAACCATGTGTGGTTTATCAAAGCTATAATTATAAAAATATATCCATCCACGACTAAATTTAGTCACAAAGCATCTACCAATGGCGTCTCAAATACACCATCCTTTTGACTGTGCGATCCATTGATTGAAAATACGATCATTTGAGAGCCATACCTTGATATCTGTTAAATGTGTTCGAAAAGTAACTCTATTCAAATTTCACTTCTAGAGAACCAATATTTTGACATATTCCTCTTCCTTGGTAACTTATATTGGCTGAAAAATTTATACGAAGACATAAAATGAGGAATATAGAGGGAAATTTCCATGGACGTGGGAAGATGCATGAATAAATAAATACTAGCCAGCTGAAATGAGCCGGGAAAAAGAAGAGCAGCAAGGAAATGATACACAATGAACTTGCATGGAACAATTTAGTGGATAGTTTTCTGTCAATCGAGGAACCACAAGACCACATGCCTTGTAATGATGTCGAAATGGATACCAAGAACAAAAAAATCCAATTCTGAAACCTTTTTCCCTTTCGTTGTTCTGCCATACCTCAACCAGTAATTCACACTGTCCCACTAAAGACGGGTTAAAACACTTCTTAAGCGTTGCCAAATAACTACGAGATCGTTTTTACATAAATTATTCCTTTCATCTCATCATCATCTTAGATCGTTCAATCCTAAGATTGCTATACTGCAGCCCTCCACCCTTCCCTATCTAATGCTAGTTTCCTTACTTCCTGGTAGATCTTTCTATGTACATTCCTCTTTATTTAGTCCGAGAACTTATTCCTTTGTTTTCTTCTGGGGACTTTTCCTTCTATTTTACCTTCATTTATGTTCTTCACTAGCCCATCATGCCTTACTGTGTGTTTAATCCATCTGATTTTCTTTGCTGTATAGTATATCATATACTTCTCTCCTCTTCTGCGCTTAGGTACACTCCATAATTTC
Organism: Ceriagrion tenellum; assembly: GCA_963169105.1. Lineage (NCBI taxonomy): Eukaryota > Metazoa > Arthropoda > Insecta > Odonata > Coenagrionidae > Ceriagrion > Ceriagrion tenellum. Next base: position 91,693,866 of record OY720635.1, on the reverse strand, counting down.
TTATTTTGTTTGCCAATTTTTCTTTCAGCATTCTCCTCCTGCACCAGGTTTTGAAGGCTACTAGTCTGTTCTGGTCAGCTTTTCCAATGATCCATGATTCCGCTCTATAGAGTGCCACATTCCACATGAATGATTTCACTTACTTTTTCCCAGTTTGTAGTTCTATTTTTTTTGTGCACAGCAGTTGTCTTTTAACCATGAGCGCGTTCTTAGCTTGGGCTATTCTTTGCTTGATGTCCGTTGTACTTTTTCCATCCCATGTCATGGTAGTTCCGATATAGGCAAAGGAATCCCCTATGTCCACTATTTCTCTCATCTCAGTGTTACTTTTGCACTCAATTTTTTTCTTCCAGATATAAGAATGAGGATTTATTTCATCTAGACCTGAAAATATCGCGATGAGACGTGACACGGCAGCAAGGCTAGGAAGTGCTTCAACAATGCCGCACAACTCTTGGTACCCAGCAGATGGAATAATGCGTCACTCCACGCAGTGAATAAATTATGCAAAGCCAATCTAGGGTCGAGCTTAGATCCTGTCGTGTGAGTCATTTGTAGTGATAAATGTTGGAGGCCAATCAAAGATGAGCTGTCGGTCACCAAGCTGCGCTTGATGTTTTCGAATAAAAAAAATTGACCGAAAAGGGTCAGATACAAGGTCGCCATGTGAAACCAGTTGAGCATTTAACAGATCCACGCACCCCTTTCTGTCCATCCAAGGGTGTGAGGGAACAAGTTTGAGGATAAAAGGAGAAAATGAGGACAGAGTAAAGCGTCGAGAGGGCGAGGTGGAGGAGGGTAGAGGTGAGGTAGTGGAGGAGAATGGGGGTTGACTGAAACTCGGCGATAAATCAACGTATAAGCCGTCAGCCACCCTTTCCCAATCTCCTCGCCTTTCCAAACCACCCTCTTCTATCACTCCTCTCACTTCGCCTCCCGTTTTCTATCCCAAATTCCATCAGTGTTCACCAACTGTTCCATCTATTGGAAAAGGCAACAAAATAAATGAAGCTTAGTTGAAAATACGTCCATCATGAGGTCTGCTTGGGGGGGTGAAAGTAAAGGAACAGAAAAGGGCATCATCCATTAGAAATATTGAAAGAAAGACATTTTGAGATAAGCTAAAGATACAGAGTTTCTGTTTGAATGGTACGAATAAAAAATAGAAATTTGGCAAAAGAAATCAGTTTCTCGTAAAAAAAGCTCCTGCCAAACAATATTCCTCTAGAGATTAAATATCAGGGGAACAAATCAGTGAGACATCTGAAAAGACCTGGAAAAGAAGAAGAGAAAAAGAAAGAGTTACATTTCAAGGGTTCTTCTTTGTTGAAAAATACTAATAGACCATCCATCCATTTGAACGATGAGTGAGGCCAACGTACTACATTCTGAAATTGAATTTATCTGACCTAAAGAACAATGTTATTACCAAACAATTATTTTTCTTCAAGATTATATATGAGGATAGGAAGACAGTGGGTGATCCTATTAAGAAATGGAGAGGAAGAGTCTTAAGTTTACAGGTGTCGAGCGTGAAATCTTCAACCCGCTATGATAATTATTGTTTCATCCATGTGATTTCCAAGAATGAGTGATAGAACATTTTATTTTCTAGTGTGGTGGCTAATATTCTCGCCCCAATCATTATTATGTCCTGATGAATACGAGGGTTACTATTTATATTTCCATAACTGGTAATAATGATATCAATTAGCTCAATCTGTTGGAGCCATCGTAAATTTTGACAATAGTGATGGTATATATATACTCAAAACATTTATTCATTAGACGCTATACCTTTTATCACAGAGAATAGAACAGTTCATCCCAGTCAAAAAATGGAATTTAGGAATGAAAATTTTCGTACGATAATTTGCTACAAAATCCGACGTAGACTATCTAAACAGCACTGCATCTATCAACCTATTTCAGTGTTAAGTGTTAATTCCCGTTCTAAAAACAGTGTATATCACTGATGTAGTAAATTCAGACGTGGCCGCCGTTCGCCCACTGATTAGTTTAAAGAAGGTCGTCCGGAATCGGTTGTTAGTCTGGAAACCATCGATGCTGTGCGCAAACTGATAATAATGCATCATCATTCGACATAACTTAAGACTGAGGTCTCTTTGAGCATTAGAATGACAAGCATATGCAAGATTTGGCATGAGCATTAAGCCGCAAAAAATATTTTAGCGCGTTGGAATCCGCATAATTTGAAAATGGCTCAAAAAAGGCTAATGTCGATTGGTGACAAGATTTGCTTAAATAAATATAACCGTGGTCCGTAAAAAGCTATGCATAATATTTATTTTGGTTAAAAATCTTAAATATATGCGTATAAACCCGCAAGTAAACTGCACTCGACTTTATAGACTTTACAAGATGAACAAAACTCAGCAAAAGTTGTTTGCGCAAGAAGCTCTTCGAAGCGAATGGTGCCTGTTTTTGGAATAATAGGACTGAGGCCACAGTAGGATCGTAGAATGGTGAATTTTTAAATGTACACAATCATTTGTTAGACAAAAGTCATTAAAAAAAGTAGGGAAGAAAACCAGCGATGAGCATTGTCCTTGGCGACAACAACGCGAGCTCGCGCACATCGGGCCAAACGGTTCAATATTTGACCAGTCAAAACATCAAATTAAAGAGTCATCCGCCATATAGCCCTGATTTTACACCGAATCATTCCTTTTTATACCCTACATGAAGAATAAACTACGTGGTCTACGATTTTTGGCGCTACAAGAAGCGGTTGATGTATTCAAAATGCATGCTCTAGAGACACCTCAATTGGAATGGCAAAACTGCAATGAAAATTGGTTCCAACGTATGCAAAGGTGTATCAATTATCTGTAGAGAATATTTGTAAAATACTAAAAAAACTATTTCAATTATAAATAATAGTTTTTAATTGATAATTCTGCATACAGAAATAGCAACCCCGTAACATTAGTGAAATAAATATGCGATGGAGAAGGACCAAGTTATACCTATGCTGATGAATATTCTGCGATTTGGACTCCATCTAGTACTTTCTTTCAAAATAGGAGGTGGTATGGAGATGGTCTTTCCATCTATAGCAATGTGGCAACGCCATATTTCCTCCCCGTACAACATAGCAGGTCTCATCACCGACGTGAATATCATTCCTTTTATCTTGTACCTCACCATCCTGTCGTGTAGTACCCCACTGTTTACTTTTTCTACTCCGGAAAGAACGAAAGGCCTATCACTAGGATTTTATACACATCAAAAGGAGAAGTGTGAAAACATCCATTTCATGAGCGGTGAAATATTCCACCCAGACGGGACTCGAACCCCAAACCCACGGATTAGCAGTCGAGGACTTTATCCAATCGCTACCGAGAGCATATTGATCCCTCATCGTTCAATCTCTCGGAAATGCCGTACAACGATGAGTGAAGTCGACGCACTCAATGCGGTAATTAAAGCATTTCATGACTTTTCTGCTCTCGAAACCGAAGCAGCGTAGCTTCCTCCCCACCCAAATTAAGGCTGAGTTGAAACCTATCGTCGAAATTTGCCATCCCAGTCATCCTCATGTTGATTTCCGGGAGATGTGCGTGGGCGATTTTGATGAGTGCGGTGGATAAATGAGTTACGGGGACCTGCGTTGGGAAGAAAGACTTGTTTTTATTATTTTTTTCCCCAGCGGGAAAAAATTCGCCATATTTGGTTACATTTTGTTATTCACTGCTTCGGAAACTCCTAATTTTAAGTCCGTTAATGTGGGAGTGCAGAAGAAAATAAGTGTTTTTTTCATGTACTTGGCATCTCCTGCTGGAGTTATGCTCAGAGATTGTCCGAATTGATAGAAAAATAATGGGACCGGAGGGGTTGAAATGTATAAATACAAATTTAGAGAGGATACAAATTTAGGAAGAACTAAACAAAGCATTACTTGAAGCCGGCTGTTATTCGAACGAAAAGTTCCCGAAAAGTTACAAACGAAAATCAGGTAAGCGTTCTCAGCTATGTCAGCAAGGTTTTGGCAGACAATGCATGCTACTGGAGAACTATGCAGGAAGTGTAGTTCAGTTTAAGAATGATCAAAATAGCATATAAAGGAGGAAATTATCGCTGAAGGATTCCCGTAGCGTACTTCAGTGAAACGTGCTTAGACGTTTAAAGCCGTCCCCCCTTACTGTTTACTGCTTATAGGTGGGGACAGTCGCACTCGGGCGAGCAGGAGGATTACACCAGCGATCCAAATATACATGATTCCGATGACTAATCTGAAACCAGTGTTTCCATTAAGTCTAGATGTTACCAGAAAGATTTATCATCGAATACCGTGTTAAAAAAGAAATATAATGAAACCAGGAATGTAATTAGACAAATCTATCAGATGGAGTCTGATGCTTCCTGAATGCAAATGTGGAAGGAAGGGCGCTTCAGAAGAATCAATTAGGAAGATACAGGATGAAATTACACACATTCAAGAATAGATAGCATTCTATAATGTGAGAAAGAAAATAAATCTAGATTTGATTGTTATTCCAAAAGTGGCTTTCATTCTTAGTTGAGTTCCTCGGGCAGAAAACTTGTTCAAGTCAGCCAAGTACAAGGAACAAGACTTCCATCATGGATACACGAAAGGAATAGGATGGCGTTGGAATTTTTTACCTCATCGTGTTGAGAGTGAGGAAGAATTAACTTCTTTATTTTTCTTGGATGGTTTGGTTAGTTTACAGAATGAGCATTGGCTTAATAAGGAAGGCTGGAGAAATGGGTAAGAATAAAAAATGAAGAAGTTCCGATAAGCTGGCTAAGGTGTGTGTGGACGATTTCGAAGTTGAGAACAATAGAATTGGGGCGGAGATTCATTGTACTACGAGAAAAAGGATTGCAGGAGATTAAAGGGAGTTAAGGAAAAGAATCCCAGTGTTTTTTTAGTTAAGTGAAGGTAATCAACGGGGAGAGTTTTACGGTCTATCGATAGAAGGTTGAGAAAGATATCGCCAAGGTTTGGGTTGCTCCTCCGGACAAAGTGATGGATACGGGCGTTTCCTCAAGTTAGAGCCGCAGTAGAAGATTGTGTGAAATTATTGAAAGAAAGTGACATAATAATTATACTATATAATTAAAATAATACTAAGATTGTAATAATTGTACTATAAATATTTATCACTGCATATTTATCCTCAGCATTTTGAGAAAACGCAAACCCTTCTTGTTTGCTCAGCCTGTCTTGAAACGGTTCAGTCGTGATCGAAGCAGATGACAGCACCCATCGCTTTTCTAATAGCATTTAATAGCTTATGCAACAATGGAGGGTTGGCGTCTTTCATATGCAGTGGGTTGCATCCTATGTATTCTGCGATTGGAGTAAATTTCTAGATCGATCCGAGATAAGTTTAAAGGTGACTCTTTTCCCGCGCAACTGACTACAAGGCCTGATGTGCGATGTAACCATTGACAAAATTTAATTTTTGAATTGCAAATTGAGTATTGCTAATTTTCTGCATTACCAAAAACAGCTGGTCTTATAAATCAGCGGGAAGGAAGCGTGGTGTGATATACGCGTGACAGCGATGGGACTGGTCCCTTTCTCACACACCAACAAATCTGGTGCCGGAAACAGCTTCGAGAAATAGACGATATCTGCTTGTGTTATTATACCTTAGGTGGAAATACAGGAAACCCAATTGATACATTTCAACTAAATCATCTTCCAAAAACGTATAAACTTCTCTCCATGCATTTTGATTTACAGCTTGTCTTGAAAAACGGAATGATTTTTCGGGTCTTCTTCCGCATTCATCCATTTTTTATGGACAATATTTCGCCAACGTTCCAGCTGAATATTATGGCGCTGTCAAATCAATGCTATGCGTTGGGTCACTCCACTTCTGATCTGCGACCGACGACTGGCGGAGTTGTCCATTGTCCAAAATTGTCTTTAAAGCGTTCACACTCATCTCTCACAAACAAGGCATACTCTCAAACAATTCAATTATCGTTGTCAGCTCATACTTAAAATTACTAATCTTCAGAAATGACGTGAAACTGCAAATAGATTGGATTTCGGTGCTGCAAGATACAAGAGCGAAAGGGCAATTAAATAGCGAAACTATCTCCTCTACGGCAGCGGCAGGATAGAAGTTTGTGGGAAAGTGTACATTAAGAAACATTGAAACCGACGCGACGACCGGTGCCGGATTCCGATTTGCAAAGTTCATTGTCGGCTGCACTGCCCGGTTCCATCGTTCGCGCCTGCATTAATGCCGGACCGGAGTACGTGTGCAGGCTTATATCTGATAATACTGCGTCCGGCGTCTGTGTGCATGAAAACGGCCTTAATGTAGATGGAGCTGATGAGAAGAGACCCATCCATCCATCCATCGTTCCTTCGTCGGTATCGTCACTTCATCGGAATCGTCTCTTCATCGGAACGCCGCCAAACACATGTAACGATATGTATGGGTGAAATGACAGTGAGTGATTGGGGAAAAGGCGATAGCGGTATCTCTTGCGTATCATAATATGTGCTTGGCGTGGAGACGTGGATTGCCGCCCTCTCACATAATTATCTAAACGAGTGGGGTGACGCGCTATTGTCATAAGATAACGCATCAAATGGCTGATCCGAAAGCGCTTGATACTGATAGGTTGCCAAGCAAGAACAGCAAACGATCAAGTTTATACTTCGTTGGATGCAGCTTGAGAATAAAAGGCGAAATTTTCTAGACTCAGGAGGTCACACTGGTTAGTCATCACCAGGGTGCCTAGGTTGAGTGTTTGTATCGCACCTCGGATTTTATGATATTTTTCCATTTTAATTAAGATGTTTTAGTAAAAGATGTGATAGCTAGGAAACATATTTGAAACATGGATAGCTGATCATATTGCTAGATATTTGAAAATAGAATAGATCTTATTTGTAACGAAGGATATTGAAAAGGTGTGGAACAGAGAAAAATGAATGCTATTAGAGAATATGAGTCTCAGAAAACAAAATGTAGCACACATTGCGACAAATAAACTGGTTGAATGAAGCAGCTTCAGGAGAAAAGCTAGGTAAAGAACTACGGCAAACAACCTTTGAATTGACGGTAATATAATTAGACCAAGCCAACTCTCCATTCTACAAGTAAAATATTCTTCAATTAACTAATATCTCAAGCCTTGAATTAGGACAATCAGTATTTTAAAAATGTTAATTATAGGCAGTTAAGTGTGGTTAATAGTACCTGAAGTTCAAATGTAATTTTAATTAAGTGTAATGTGGTGATAACAAAGGAGAGGTGCACCCAGGTGAAGATGGATGGACATTTACCTCTAATAGAGTCGGTCGAAGGGAGACAGAGCAAAGAATTGTAATGAAACTTTTAAATGGAAGACATGATATGGCTATTCGACCCATTTCACATCAGTGCTGTCTCTTAGAAACAAAAATGACAGGAAGTTAATGGAATGCATAGCTATAGGTAAAAGTAACTTACATATTAACTTAATTACGGATTTAAATGTCCAGTATACGACTGATATTGGAGTATAGAGCTGCAGAAAATCAATCTTCGGAAAGGTGCCTGTGGATGATAATTTGGTGACGCTCACATTTTCCCGCAAAAAAACAAAGAAAACCAATGTTTAATTGTCAGAATTTAATCGCTTATTTGCAAAACTAGCACGCCCGGTTTTCGAAAGAATCCTCTGTTCAGTGACATGTATACTTTTCGGCGTCACGATGGTAATTAATAAAGCACTCAACAACGACCCAAATTTCAAGGAGGTTCAATGCGCGGCGACATATTTATTAACGAACACGAAATTCATGAAAATTCGAAAACACGAAATTCATGTCAAGTCCTTTTTTTTACATTGGAGTTTTCCATGAGCCTGTGCGGCAGATCTATTGATGTGATCATCCGGTTTTGCTGCATTGACACTTGTTGGCCGGAATCATTTTTCTCGAATATTTTCACAAATTTTCATTTGCACAAAAATTATACGAGCAATGAGAGCCTCAATATTGAGCGTTTTTGCGAATTGGAGATTAAATTCATACGGTATTTACAAATTATTACGGAATCAAAATTCCCTCGAGCGACCCTGCGGCTTTTATTATTTCATCGCTGCACTTATTCATTCAGGAAATGTTTGGAATATTGATGAAATTAGAAATAATTTAGTGTATTAGTCACTTTAAATATTACGAACACATAAAAATTTGTCTATAGAACCATAGATTGTAAAAAAGGAAATATAGTAAAAGAATCGTTCGTTCGTCATTATATTTTTTCTCGGTATAAGCTTGAGTTTACCGCACTACATATGCATTCAATTTGCCTCAATTTCTTCGAGGCTATTGATTTTCCTATTCTTGGTCTCGTAATGTATCGCGTTTGTCTCCACTTTCATGACGAATTGGAATTTTTTTATTATTTGTGCGATGTAAACAAATGGAAAGCGTTTTTCTTTCATTCGAATTTATCCCCCTGGCTCAGATGATATGTTTATTCTCATAGTATTTTAACTTTGAATAATTCGTGAAATACTCTCAGAAACCGCGTCTGGGTCATTTAAAGCCAATTCAAGCATCGAGTTGCCTTTCACCGCACCGATTTTGACCAAATTATCAGGATACACTCCATTTTACTACATAGTTGGCCATGTGAATTTGTTATGTAAAATTAGCATCCGACGCCTAGTTACGGGAGTATGAAAAATTGACATTCACGCAAATATGTTTTATTCATGTTGCACGCAAATATGTTTATATATATGTTGCAAAAAATTCTATCTACGATATCTCCAGAAGTATTATACCTATAATAAGGAAAAAATTGTTTGAAAGAGGAAACTACAGGGTAAAAATTAATCACAGTAAAACTGAAATATTATCCAAGCTATTACACTTGATTTCCTTTTGAATACCTGTGTAGTAATACTAAGTGTATCCTGATAATTTTATTAAAATTGGTGAGGTGAAGGCCAAACCGATTTTCAAATTGACGTGGACTAATTATTTCAAATTTTTGAAGGAGTTTAGCAAGTTGGTGTGAGATATATTCCCAAACTCATAGGTGTAAAATATCCTCCTTTCCACTCATCATTAGTGGTTATAACAAAAAAGGTTTCATATTATCATATGATACATTCAATTCGTATTCACAATTCTTGTATGTTTTCTCCATTCTCCTCCAACAAACCTCTTCCCTCAATAGGCTGGTGTCCTATCAACCCCTGGCACACTCTCTGCGGAGGTTCGTACGGGAGTTCTCAGATGTAAATGTAATGAGAGAAGGAATAGCAAAAAGGAGTCTGGAACGCGATGTGTTTTTATGGAATAGTGGCACGCCTTATTTTTTCACGGTAATGAATTGTGCATAGGAAGAAGAAATTTTTATAGTTAACTGTCCAATACCACAAGGGTTGTGTCATGCTGCAGTTTTTTTCATCATGGAGTAAAAGACTTCGTGGAAGTTTCGGTGCTTCATCAAGGATATGAAGCCCTTACATGAAATATATGACAATAAGGGTTTTCTCTTTCGACGTAAAAATCAATAAAATTTCCTACTCTGTGTGATTTTATGTACGTACATAAGTGGCCCAAGTATCAAAAATTCCACTGAAAATTGTTCTTACGTTATTAAGCACTTTGTAAATACCACAAGAGCCCCACGGGAATGTTGATAACGATCGGAAATAAAAATGGCGTGTAATTATAATATAATTGTAATCCTTAACTACTTTCGTGGGGTTTTCCACGTACAGACTATCATCGGGTCAATTTTTGACCCAATTTTTCGAATTGCTCGTAAACAACAACCGTCACTCGCACTGTCTCAAGTTTAACTGGTTTGCTACTCCCTCTTCCCTAGGATTAAATTGTAGCCAAGGTTGCTGCGAGCGGCCGTTTCACCACTAAGAAAAAAGACAAATTACGTCGGGTCAAAAAAGACTCGACGATAACAGTTAAGAGGACGCATCATACCCTTCGATAAGGAAAAGTTCTGTCAAAAATCCACAAGATGGCGTCACTCGCACCCGATTGAGGCGTTTTGGCGTCAGGAGTCTCTTACTCCTAGATAACTCTCGCACAAGGCAACAGTCGTCGGTAAGTTGTAGCCAAGTTTCCGGCGCGTAAAGTACAGGCAGCACTTATATAAGATCTGTGAAAGAAGACTGAACTAATTGCATCACCGTCCGAGCACATCATGGCCGAAAACCATTCAGGTAGCTTGTCGAAATATACCGTTTACAGATTCTATCTTACAACCGTGACGGCTGTTACTTAGCATTCCGATAGAGGAGGAATTGATACATCTACATTAGTTTTAGATATGTCAATAATAATAATAGTTTTTATAAAAATATACCCTACATATTGCCGTTTTCCCGATGATTTAATTATACCCCGGGATAAAATTTTCCTGTTTCAGATACGAGCCTCCCTTGGCAAAGGTCTATTCTTTATACTATAAAAATTTCAAGTTGATGACGTAAGACTTTAACAAAAACTCTTGGGTCGGAAATCATCACAAATCCGACCTGTCGAGCGAGTGTGATGCGTCGCCTTAAGGGTTAATAGTAGTTCATATTGTGAACTTCCACAACCTGACGTCTCACTCTATAAATATAAGTTGCTTCCTGAACGGGAATGGAATTTAAAAAATAATCATAGCGTTTAAGTTAGTGGTTTCATCATTTAATAGACGTATATTCAACACGTGCGTCTATTGCCGTAACTACTTCATACACGACATCTATGCCACTATGAAAATACCAGAAAGAAAAAAATAATTAAATAGGAATTATCCAAGCAATACCTGTATTGTGAGTAACCGTTTTCAAATTTATCCGACTTGCTATTCCTCGCTCGTGAGATAAGCTTGAGGGATTTATTTGATCCGTCTCAACTCAATCCTTTTCGTACCTTTAAGTTCAAGAGACGGTAGGCACTCAGGTAGAATTCGGGATTGCCATTTTTGGAGCACGTGCGCATTGAGAGGATCTTCTCAGAAAAAGTTTTCTTGGAGATATTGAGAGGAGCGGTGGACTTTAAAAGAGCTGCCAATAAGCCGGATTAATGTTCCTCTTTGAACATTTTGAAGACGAGAAGGGACTCTTTCTTTCTCTCCCGGTCTCTCTCACTTACCTTGCTCCTCTTCAGTATTTAAATAGACTCAATATTTAAACAATTAGATGGATCAAAACTCAGTAAGGTGCTCTTAAACCGAATTGATGGATTTGAGCTTCGACGTCAAAGGATGCGCTTTTCCGCAACTTTTGTAACCTTCTATCAATCTTTTAAAGTACTTTAAACACGACGCAATAGAAAAAGAGAAAAAAGAATATTTATGACGATATATTATTAACATAGAAGGAAATAGCATTAAAGTCAATTAAAAACGTTGAGTGTTGCACAATCGCCAGGAATTGCCGGAAAAATGAAAATAATGTCAATATGCTTTTTTAGTCACGTACCACAAAGTCAAGAGGTTGTCTTGGAGGAATTGGAAGTTTGCATACCATACATTGCCATTCTTGGCAAAAAGCGTATTACTATGATCTCTTAGGCTAATTCTCCTTACCACACATCTCAGCCTTGACGGAGTGAGAAGGTTGAGATAAGGGAATGTGTTTACAAAATTTGGCATAATTGTAGTTTAGCTATTATGAACCAAGCCATCTTTCATATACTCACTTTCGTCTGCCTAATCTTCAGTATTGCTTTTGTCACTATAAATACTTATGTGAATGTCATGAGATGTGAATTTCAAACGCAACTGGACTATGTGATAGGCTATCTCTGCCCTTGGCATTCAGAGCGACTTTGCCTGAATATAGTGACTCATCAACATCGGTCGTTCAATCCTAAGATTGGTTGACTACAGCCCTCAACCCTTCCCTACCTAATGCTAGTTTCCTTACCTCCCGGCATCTCTTCCTATGTACTTTGTTCTTCATCTGGCCATTTAACTTACTCCTGGGTGTGTCTCTGGGGACTTTCCCTTCTATTTTATCTTCAGTTATGTTCTTAACAATCCAACTGTGCCTCAGAATATATCCAATCCATCTGGTTCTTTTTTCTATGGTATTCTATGTAGTCCTTTCCTCTTCTACTCTTCTGTACTTTTCATCATTTCTTTTTTAGTCCGTCCATTTTATCTTCAGTATCCTCCTCCAGCACCAAGTTTAGAAGGCTTCTCATCTTTTCTGGTCAGATTTTTAAATGGTTCATGCTTCCGATCCAAAGGATTCTACGCTCCACACCAAAGGTTTCTCATAACATATCCTATTTTGCAGCACTATCTTCTATGAGCACAGCAGTTGTCTTTTTCTCATAAACGCCTTCTAAACTTGAGCTATCCTTCGCCTGACACCCGTTGAGCTCCTTTTTTCCCACTTGATAGTACTTCCGAGATAAGTGAAGGAATCTACTTGATCTAATTTCTCTTCTCTCAGTTTGACTTCTGCTTTCAGCTTTTCTCTACCACAAATTAGGGTTTTAGTCGGCTTGTTTCATTTCAGGTTGTATTTTTGGAGTATGTAGTAATTATTTCATCAAATTAATGAGCGGAGTTACATATTTTTCTTTAAATAGTTTAGCTTTGAAAGCCAAATGCCACAAATCCCCGAGGTTCCTGTATAATATTTTCGCATTTTAGAGGAGCGCTTTAGTTCCACTGCAAGAGCTCTCCGCGATGTCCAGATGTATACAGTCGTGCATCTAGGAAATAAGAGGCGCCTACGTTGCCTGATGTTGGCAAAGTATTGAATTAGTAAAAATGTTGATAGATTGATGGACAGAGAAATTAATATAATAGTAGATTTATCAATGACTTTATGGAGAGTGGCAAAAATTAGACTCAGTGTCCCCATTCCTGCACAACACCTTGTCACATGGTTATCTATACATTGTGCTCGTTATCATTGGAGATGATTTCTCCCATAGTTTAAGCTGACTCGGTACATTTCAACATGATAGTAGGTACATTAAATATTCACCTAAATACGAGTCATAATAATTTTTGCGGCACATAATGAAGGATTCGGCTTCAATCATAAACTTAAAATCCTCTGTCGGGTAATTTTTTATTTTATTTATTTTCACTGCCCCGAATACAGCACATTAGGCCATTTTACGTCGGGTGAAGAACAGTAACAACGGACGATACACAGACACCCACGTCCTGGGCAGATAATTTTCTACCCAGGCGGGACTCGAACCCGCGACCCTCGGGTTAGCAGGCGAGGACTTTACCCTGCCCTGCGAAACCAACAAACCCTGCGAAACCAACGGATAAAGGAGCTGAAATAAGTTATGCGCAGAAATATTAAATCCAAGTTTCACTCTAATTATTTGAAAATAACACAAGGACATGAACAAAGAATGATTGCTAAAACATTGTGCTAAAGATATGCGGTATATGATGCAGACACAATAATTGGGTGAAGGGCTGGAGGGATAGTCTATCACCTTGCGAGCTTCCCTTTATTAACAGACCTTGCTCCGCAGTAATAAAAGGGATTTAGGAGTCGGTCGGAGGATTGGTCGGTTAAGATAAAAGCTGAGAAAGCGAGGGATAGAAAGGAAGAGTGAGGACGCTTTTCGCCGTGCCATGCCCCGTGAATACGAGTCCAAATCTCGAGGACGATAAGGCCAAATAAGTGAGCAGTGATGTAAATGTAAATAGAAATCACCTCTCTCGTCCTGTGTACTGCGCTTTTGATTTGTGGAAACTGCATCAACTAAGTTTAATTAGGGTATTACTTAGGAACGATAGTTAGCTAATTAAAAATTTCCGGAGACTCATCCTTTAAAGTTAATTTTGGCAATTCTTTATTCATTATTAGTTATTTCTATGTAGTACCAGATGTAACTCTACCTTAAGTCTCAGAATTCAAAGTACCATATTATCCCTAAGCGAGTTGAACTTGTTTTTTGTTGTTTCCTTTGCACCTCCCAATGAAACGAAGCCTTTTTTTAGAAAGAATTTTTTTTGATATATAAGCATACCCACAGATGAATAGCTACATTTTATTCATAATAAAGATTAATGTACTTTTAAGTACTACGATTAAAGAATTAGCGTCTTCTTATAATCCACCTAGCCACTTTTTTCCTTGAATAGTTCAGTTTCTTATATATTTAAAAATAATATGTCTAGAATTCTCCTGGTATTCCTGAAAGGAAATCGCTATTTTTCCGGAATTCGGGAGATTCCAGGAAGGGAATAACTCTGGTGCTAACCCTCTTGAATAATATGGGAATCATCTTACCTTAATCTCTTTAGACTTCATCCCATTTTTGTACGATGGAAGGAGATTATTTAAGCAAGTATGTTTTTTCTCATTCTAGATGCTTATATTTAACAATAAACTCATTGGTATTGTTAATATAAGAGGAATATCTTCCTGCGAGATGGCCTTCGGAGCTCAGATTTTACTGTCGAAAATGATACTAATACTGGTTTAATGTCAGTGTCAGTGACGCCAAGTGTGATTTTATATATATGTATATATATATATATATATATATATATATATATATATATATATATAAATCCTGCTATCATTTTGGCACCCGTTAATGAGCAAGTTGCATTTGATCTGGCGTCCGAGTGTAATTTGGCTGCCGTATAACGGACGCCGGATTACAAACGTGTAAAAATCACTGGAATCGACTATTTACATCATGTAGACCCCATTTCCGAAAATTAGTATGGACGCCAAATTGTTGGCAGTATGTGCAAATTTCGTATATTGTTAGTTCAGCATAATTCCGGGCCGAGTGGCGCTGACTGCGGCGTATAACTTCGTCGTGGTTATCTCCGTTCACTCTGCGCAGCAAGTGGCGTCCTCGGTTTGGCAACATCGCTCTGCCTCGCGGCTTTCTGCAATTCTCTCACCCAAGACTCTTTCGAGTTTTGATACCTCGGAGGAGTGCGTGGTAGCGGAGTTCTCGTCATCCGGCGCTACCGCTCCAGTTTTTACTTGGTCCAAAGCCAATTAAGTTGACTTGCGCAACGGTAATTTCAATAACAAAATTATTGTTATCATGGGACGGCAACAGGTTGGCGCAAGAATAACTCTTTCAGGTGATTAAGTAGAAAAATAATGGATTGTGTATCTGGAAAGCCACCTTTTTTATATTAATACTTTGTGCGGAAATTCAAGAATAATGCTAGAATACGACTAATTCTTTCTTTAAAATACCTCTACTTTCGACAAAAAGTATAATACAGTACCCTTGCTCTCAAACTTGTACTTGTAACCACTCGCAGATTTTCTCGACTATTTAAATGCGAATACTTCATTTTTAGTTAACAATTAATGTAATGAACGATGGTAGTCTTTCTTAGATGAAACAAATATTTAGTTTTTATCAATATTTCAAGCGATATGGAAAGAATGGGTGCGGAAACTTTTTATCAGCGAATGGATTATTATTTCAACATTTGCTGCTCGTTTAAATATGATTTTTCCGTACATAATTCTATTTTTCTATTATGAGGCAAACACTTTGAAAAACCGAATTTGAAAGTAATTGTATGTACTAACCCTGGCGAAAATGAGAGCGTATTCTGAGCGTTTAGGAACGAACCACGGAGGTGTTCATAAATTGCGAAGAACGCGCTAAGAACACCATCCCAGTGTATTCTCGAGCGTAAATGTGAACGCCTTGGAGTGTTTTCAAACACTCTAAAAAGCGTTTAGCAACGTTCTCGAGTGTTCGTGAACGCCCTGTGAGTCACAATCTTCAGCGTTTCAGAGCGCTTACGTGCATTTCAGAAAATCCTGTCTAGGGTGTTGAGAGCATTCGTCAACATAATGTAATATGAACGTTAGGCACTCATCTAGAAATTTGGGAATTTGCCATAATAAAAATATTTAAAAAAACTTCGTGCCCTTAAAGACCTTTGAATTTATTATTTTATTACTTCGTATAACAGTGAGCATATACATCGAATAAATTCTTACTGGCTAGGGGATTCGAACTTACGACCTTTCACGCAGTTAACCGTAAAGAAAACGCAGACTACCGGAAAGAAAACGGCTGTGTTTTCAATAAATTCATAGATGAAGGTGGACCGCTAAAATATATCCATTAGATGTCTATTAGATATTGATGTTTGAGGATTGGGTGCGCTTTGTTATTTCTTAGAAGCTTATTCTCACAATGGATTTGTTAGTGGAGTTGTAGTTATTCTCACAATGGATTTGCAATCAAAATGGTAATACTGTGTCATGGCTTTTGGAGCGTTCGAACATGTTTCAAAACATTCTCGGCAGCGTTCATCTGCGTTCCATAAGAGCTCAGTCGGACAGCGTTCTTGAGTGTTCCAGAACATAAATGCAAACACTCTCAGTAGGCGTTTTCTCGGGCGTTCATGTGTTCCAAAACAGCCCAGTCAGATAGCGTTCTTGAGTGTTCCAGAACAGAAAGGCAAACACTCTCAGAAGGCGTTCTCCGAGCGTTTGAGACCTAGGTCATCGGAACAGCGTTTACGAACGCATGAGAACAGTGAGGGAAACACAGATTAACGTGGTTGAACACCGACAAACGCTATGAAAACGCCAAAGAACGCACAGGAACGTTAAAAGAACACCTGAAAACGCACTCCAGCAGCGTCATCAGCCTCCTTCATTTTCGCCAGGGAAATTGTTAGATACTTTTTTTTAGAATCATTTTCCAGAAAATTTTTTTCTGTTCTCGTCAACGTCAATACCGCATGGTATCTCTCGGGGGGTAATGAGGGGGTGAATGACGAATATTTAAATATCCTCCAGTCGACCGCTAGATCTGCTGTCACCCAATGCACATTGAAAAGGGCTGTTAACCAAAATTTACATTCATGATGATATAATCTATCGAATTCATAAATTTTCAAAGCTCTTCCTTGCGAGTCCAAATACCCTGTTTTATAATTTGAAAATAAATGTATCGCTTTGCACTCATCGCTCCACTGCAGAAATATAAAAAACCAATTAAAATATGCCCAAATTGGCAACATAAATCAAGCTTCTACGAGACAAATTGGGGCCTCCTGTATGTAGTCCTCTTGGTGTGAATCTCGAGTCATTTTTATCGAAAACAGCCACGAAAAAGTAATGCAATAGACGTGGGACACGAAATTTAAACGTTTCCCTTCGAAGGCCACTAAAAAAATAAAAATGAAGCGATGAAGGGTAAACTGACCGCTCGCTCTCATGGTAAAATAATTCGCGTCTCAATAAGTGGAGTGAGATCTCACTTCATGTAATACGAGAACTGACTCCATGAGTAATGCGATAGCCATGAAACCCGATATGGAGACACTTGCCTGGCAATATAAATCAAGCTTCTACGGGACAAACTGGGGCCTTCCGTATGTAGTCCTCTTGGTGTGAACCTCGAGTCATTTGTATCGAAAACAGCCACGAAAAAGTAATTCGATACACGTGGGAATACGAAATTTGAACTTTTCCCTGCCGAAGGATAATATAAAATAATGAGACATTGAAGGGTAAACTGACCGTTCGCTCTCATGGTAATATAATCCGCGTCTCTATAAGTGGAAAGAGATTTCATTTCATTTTATAAGAGAACTAACTCCATGAGTAATGCGATAGCAGCGGTAACCCGATATGGAGACACTTCCAATTTCAAAGACATGGCCCTCGACGAAATAGACATCAATTTAAATGATAAGATCCCTATTGAAGATGATGGAGGTGAAAAAGATGATGAGGATGATAGGAATATGAGCAATGTAATCGGCGATTCATTCTCAAGTTTCGAGCTAGAAAAAGGGAATGAAACCAGATCACCTGTTTCCCCTTGCACTTCGAAAAAAACTAAAAGGATACTCTCCCCATGGATGGGAGCAAAAACATATTGTGGCATCATATTTTAAGAAAAACATACAAAACAAAATACCCCCGAAAAAGAGAGTGTGATAACCTTAAGGAAAAGTATCCAGAGGTCCTTAAAGACAAAACGTGGTTAAAAATTAAAGTTTTTATACAAAACATTTATAAAAAACTGGATTTGTTATGTACAATGATATTATAAAAGTAAATTTCAAAGGCAAAATAGCCTAAGCAGAGCTTCGTAATACTTGTTTAATCCTTTGAGAGTTTTGGTATTACTCAATTTGTTTAATAAATAAATACATTTTTTTAAATCAAATTTTGCAGTTTTATTGCTACCTGATGAAAAATTGTACCACTGATTTTGATCCACAAAGACCAGTTATTTAATTTGTACATTTCATTGATCTTGAGAATTTCATTGTAAGTCTTTAATTCTAAATCAAAGGGTGTTTGCTTTTTCCTCAAAGTGGCATATGTAGTTGATAATGCAATATAATATTGCAGTAGTGATAAAAAAAACTGCATAAACCCTTCAATGCTAATGTATTTATTTTGAATATTGACAAAAATTTTCCTCTCTGCAGAAGTGAAACCCGAATTAATTGATACTGCTTTCTAATGTTTATCCTCATAGAAAGGTGACTTTAATTGATGGTTCTAATTTGGCTCATTTATATGTACAATTTATTCTAATCTTTCTTCAGCCAATAAGGTTCGAAAACTGCGTTACTCTTCACTATCCATAAGTTTAGGCATCGGTAGCTACTGAATCCGCGAACTATTTTCCAGCTAAAGATACACAAGCAACTGTGATTTTAAGGAAAAGAATGTTGGTAATGAACCAAATAATGGGGGTAAAGTAAGTGGTTTTTAAACTTTTTTCTAACGGAAATCTGTAAAATGTACTCAAAGATACCAACTAAAAACCGTCTTTACCGCGAAAATTATTATCTTTTGTCAATTTTTATCTTTTGTGCGGAATTGAATCTTCTTTATTAAAGCCTCGGCAGAAGTTTCCCATTGTTAAAGTTTACCAGAACCTTAGTATCTATATTGACTAACACTTATGCCTTCATAAAATCTTTCCCCCGGACTATCTCCTCCCGCCCCACGATTTTGAGGAAATGCGTCTGTAAGCTAATGCAGGAAGTGGATTTTTAACGAGATTTGGCACCCTATTGCATTTTAAGTGGCAGTATGGCAACAAATAAAAGTTGTTCCTCACCTCTCTTAAGCTTTTCTGCTTTCAGCATCCCATTATTTATTATATTTTGAAATTCAGGGCCTAGGGTTATCATCCTGTTTTCAGGTCCATTAAAAATGCTTTCCTTTAGACGTAGCTCTTCACTATATGCTGTGAAAATATTTCCACTTGGTACTAACAACCACTTTCATATCTTCTCAGCGTTTTATCAAAATTCTTTATCAGTCATTACTTGATAAGCAAAGGAGGGAGAAGCATTTCCTTCGGACCAACTAAAGGATAGTAGAGTAAATTGTAATTTCCTAGGTTATAAATTCTTCTTTAAGCCACAGTTTTTCAAGGAAGAGATATTTCCTACCTTTGCTGTCCCATAAACATTAGAATAGTTACATTTTGTGTGCAGTCATGGAAGTTGTGAAAAGTGAAGTTAAATTTTGAGCCCCCACCGTAATTATACAAGTTCTGATTCACGGCCCACGTCATCGCGTTGTCATCACGATAAACACGTTGTGTCCTTGGCTTTATAAAAAGCAAGGGTTTTGGCATTCTTCTTCTTAAATGAAGTTTAACTTACTCTTTTATTGCATTTATATGGAAAAAGAATATAATTTAGCATTCTATTGACTCATATATATTTCATGTTAACATTTTAATGTGTTTTAGTGATTGAAGAAATGCCAGCAAATATCTAATCCCTTTCTAACTTATGAAGAGTAATTGACCCCTTTTTCAGCCGCTTGTGTTTCATTTTTTGATTAATTTTCACGTAAATGATGATATTTTAATTGAATTGAACAACTATTGTAAACATGAAACGCGAAAATACTGGGATAATGATAAATACATTTGAGAGTCCTTCACGTATTTCGCGTTTCCACATATAATGAAATAAAAGGGCGAATTTGGTGGAATGTGACATGATGGAAACTTCTTGATTTACAACCCAGTATTAGAATACCAAGTGCTTTGTGAAATTATTATTTGTATGCATGTTGCTTAAACCGTGTTTTAAACCTTAAACCGGCTAGTTTTATTGGAAGAATCTTCTTGTAGTAGTGGGAAAATCTTCAATTTTTTTCCTGGAAATCGATTTCGTGACACAATGCTGCGTGATAGGCCACCGCGGACTACCTACTAGACTGCGCCAGTCTAATTCCTCTCTCGCTTTCCTCTAGGCGTGTTTTTAGCATACCGAAACAAAACTGATATATATGAATGAGGAGTAAATAAGATATTGATTTCAACAAAACTTGGCTAAGTACAGGGTGGGGCAGAATGGACTCCCTGATTTGAAATATTATTATTTATCTCCAGGTACTAAAATCAATTTTTGCATGTCAAAAATGTGTTTTCCCAAACAAATAATAATCCTTTTTTAGACAATAGCAAATATATATTTGTTTCTTCCCACAGGAATTGAATTAAAGATGGGAAGTGATTTAAAAAAAAGTCCATTCTGCCCCACCCTGTATATTCCTAGTGATACAGTGTTTACTCCTAGGCTGATTATAATCGTTGTTTCGCAGTTTTAGTACATTTAATTAATAGTAGTTAATAGTTAAGTTCAACACGTTCGCCCATTCAATGCAATAGCAGCTATAAACTGCAAACATGACAAGCGAGAGCGAAGTTTCAATGATAATTAAATTTGGCAACAGCGCAGGAGGGCAAAAAGATATCGTAGTGGTAGTAAATATACAAATTGGATTCCAAATTGATGATCAAATGTAAAAAATATACTCTGGACGCCATAATGATTGGTTATGAAAGGATGCCAAAATGTTACCTGTCTGTACGGATTCAAGGTGCACGTATATATCCTGTAAAAAAATAGTTGTCGAAAAACAAAATAGTACACAAGGGCGGAAATCACTCGGTTGTTCTACATACGCGATAAAATAGCAATATACATAAATATTTCTGGTGGATGCCAAAATGTTGCAGAGTGTAAGGACGGCAAAATGATAGCGGGATGTATATATATATATATATATATATATATATATATATATATATATATATATATATATATATATATATATATATATATATATATATATATATATATATATATAAATGCACTTAGGATCACTTAAGTGACGAATATATAAAAGTTTGCCAGAGGAAGGCAGACGACAAACACAGAAAACAAAAAAATGATGAACACACTTACAAAGTTTCTTGATATTTCGGTGCCACTAGCACCTTGGTCGCAAGAGCGAAGACTGAGAAGGAAGGGAGGACTGAGGTGGTAGGAAGGGAGGACTGAGGCGGAAGGAAGGGAGGGAGGGGAGGGACAGGGGAAGGGGAGGAGGGGGAGGGAGAGGAAAGGTGGGGGCGGGAGGCGGGAAGTGGAAGAAATTCGAAAGGAAGAAGTAGTATGGGCAGAGGTGATAGAAGAAGTTAGTGGGATTTATTGAGTCCTGGCGGAGAGAAAGCCTGGAATAAGTAAATGCAAGAGGACTCAAGATCTTTGATTTGGAGTGGGGAGGAGGAAGGGGGAAGGGAGGCGAGAATGCCAACCTTAAAAATATTATTAAAGGTGGAGTTGTGGGAAGAAACATGGGTGGCAACAGGGAGGGAAACAGAAATAGAAGGTGGTTCATTACAACTGGAGCGGTGGCCATTCATGCGGATGTTAAGGGGAGTGGTCGTCAAACCGATGTAAAAACTAGGGCATAATTGGCAAAGAAGGATATAGACAACATTATGGGAAACGCAGGAGAGTGAGGGGACGGAAGGAAGATGAGCGGAAAGGAATTTATCAGGCAGAGGCTGGGTGAGAAGGATGCCACAAGTTTTGCAACGTGGGCGATTGCACGGCGTCGGAAGGGACTTAGTAGGTCGGGAGATTGATTTGGAAAGAGGTTTAGTGATTTTAAAGAGGGTGGAGAGGTTGGGAGCCTCTGTCTCCTTCACCTCTAACATCTCTGCCTCTAAAATTACCTTTCTGGATGTAGATATCTCCCTCAGTCGCAGAGGCTACCCTGAGCGTCTTCTTCAGAAAAAAATCCTACAGCGACCCTCTTCTTCTAAATCTCTCTCTCTTAATAAGTTTCCTCATGATCAAATCTCCCTCTGTACCACCTATTTCCCTGGAGCTCACTCCATCCGTCGCTTAATCAAAAACCTTTACCCCATCCTCTCTGACAACCTAACCACTTCCAAAATTTTCCCCCGCTGTCCTTCTCTCACCTTTAGACGCCCTCCCAACCTCTCCACCCTCTTTAAAATCACTAAACCTCTTTCCAAATCAATCTCCCGACCTACTAAGTCCCTTCCGACGCCGTGCAATCGCCCACGTTGCAAAACTTGTGGCATCCTTCTCACCCAGCCTCTGCCTGATAAATTCCTTTCCGCTCATCTTCCTTCCGTCCCCTCACTCTCCTGCGTTTCCCATAATGTTGTCTATATCCTTCTTTGCCAATTATGCCCTAGTTTTTACATCGGTTTGACGACCACTCCCCTTAACATCCGCATGAATGGCCACCGCTCCAGTTGTAATGAACCACCTTCTATTTCTGTTTCCCTCCCTGTTGCCACCCATGTTTCTTCCCACAACTCCACCTTTAATAATATTTTTAAGGTTGGCATTCTCGCCTCCCTTCCCCCTTCCTCCTCCCCACTCCAAATCAAAGATCTTGAGTCCTCTTGCATTTACTTATTCCAGGCTTTCTCTCCGCCAGGACTCAATAAATCCCACTAACTTCTTCTATCACCTCTGCCCATACTACTTCTTCCTTTCGAATTTCTTCCACTTCCCGCCTCCCGCCCCCACCTTTCCTCTCCCTCCCCCTCCTCCCCTTCCCCTGTCCCTCCCCTCCCTCCCTTCCTTCCGCCTCAGTCCTCCCTTCCTACCACCTCAGTCCTCCCTTCCTTCTCAGTCTTCGCTCTTGCGACCAAGGTGCTAGTGGCACCGAAATATCAAGAAACTTTGTAAGTGTGTTCATCATTTTTTTGTTTTCTGTGTTTGTCGTCTGCCTTCCTCTGGCAAACTTATATATATATATATATATATATATATATATATATATATATATATATATATATATATATATATATATATATATATATATATATATATATATATAATATATAACAGAAAAAGGAAATAAATTTAGAAATATAAGCTAGCAACAAGGCGTTGAGGTTGGGGATGGATAGATAGGTATATCAGTGGACACTCACAGAAAGGCGATCCATGGCGACGCCGGTGTCCACTGCTCTCGGAAGCTTTCGGGTGAGAACCCTTCCTCAGCGGGAGAAAATCACGTCGCCATGGATCGCCTTTCTGTGAGTGTCCACTGATATACCTATCTATCCATCCCCAACCTCAACGCCTTGTTGCTAGCTTATATATATATATATATATATATATATATATATATATACACACAATTTTAGAGGAAACTTACAGGGGGTAAAAAGACGAGAGTAAATGGAAAGTCTTACTGAAAAACGTTTCGGGTGTTAGCCCTTCCTCAGTCACAGAGAGAATGCACTCTATATATATGCGTTTTGTTCACTATACGTGCATGTTGTAAAGGTAAGGAAGTGAATTTCAGGCCTTCTGTATTCTTCGGAAAGGAAAGGTAAAAATAAGGGGAAATCATTTATTTAAGATCAAATTGAGCAATAAAGCTCGATACGTATATTTTTTTCTTGCTCCAAAAGACTTAAACGTAGTTTACCTATCGTGTTAAAAATTTCTGGATAACTCTGTGTACAAATTAATGTAACCGTTGTGGCGTTGAGTAATTTTGGAGAAGAAAATTTACACGAAATATTTATTACGGTATTTCAGGATGTATTTTATGAAAATAAATGTAGCACCTGATATCCTGAGTTATTCTGGAGAGGGTGGCGTAAAAAGGGTGGTGATTTTTAATTATTATGCAAATGGCAAAGCTTCACACCGCTCTTTTTTGCTAAATATCCCCACATTTTGACTTAGAAATGTGAAAGAAAATTTGTTTTACCAGGTTTAGCGCAATTTTTTCCCGACATGCATTTCATCCTTTTGTGTCGCGACAAGGGGAGAAACGTTGTTTGAAAATCCACACGAGGCGTTTTAGCTGTTGATTTTTCCTACTCTCATCGCTTGGAAATTTCTACGTGGAATGAGTTCGTATTATATTCATTAATGCAGTTTTACCTCGATTGTATGTCCCATCATATGCGCCCCCTACCGTGAGCTGACTTTGCTGTGAATGTTTGTATTTATAGTTTTATTCGATGGCGTGGTTCAATGATATTAAACTGCAATCATTATATGATTAGATCCTTATTAACACAACTGTTAACTCCAGAATAGCTTCTATAGCCCCATATATTGCTAAAAAATCATTCCCTGAAATATCACTTCATAAGTGGTCATGGAGTAATTTGTAATTGGCGTGAAATCGTTTTCCAATAATATCGATAACTCGAGTGTAATACCTGAGATTTGTGATGAATGACACTTGACATTTTATTCAAACGGAAATGAAGTAGGGTTTTAATTAGTAGTGGGCAGCTATAAAAACAAATTCAGCCAATTTTTATGCTATCTATTTATGGGTATGTCTGTTAGCATCCGTGATCGTGATATTCCGATTTCATCGAACCTTTCAGTAATTAAATATTTATCCATACTCGCACAAATTCTATGTTTCACATATCAGAACCTGACATTCTCATTTTTTTGTTACGCTATCAACTAGGATGAAACTAGTTTTGTTGCGGCAAAAATTTCTCTCTGATGTGTTCCATAATGCTGGGTTTCCATAGACAGACGAGTGTTTGATGCTTTAATGGGCAAACGGATTCACAGTTGAGCACAATAATACTGTTTGCGGCCTCTGCTCTCATGCAGAAAGCGCCTTCAAGTTAATTGATCTGACGCTCTTGTGGCCGGCGGCTGGCTAGCCATTCGGGGTATTGTTTGTATGATACAAAAACGGGAACTTTCACTCCGCTTAAGCATTTGCTGCCCTGAGACATGACTCTCCCTCTCTTCCAAAAGCGAAAAATTTCCATGAAATTTTTCTCTATTATAAATTTTAATCGTCTTTCCTCCTCATTATGTTCTCATTTCTCCCTTTTACAGTTACGCATTGGTGGTTAGTCTTAGAATATGCTTGAAGGTAAGCTCTCTGAGTTGAGGATGCGGGGTGTATCGGCGAGTATCATTTCCTAAAGAATCTCTCTCGGGTGTTTTTTCATATTTCTTTCCGCCCGTCTCCAAAAAATGTAATATTTTAATCCCGTCTACCGCATTCACATTTTCTTCCTTCTTCATTCCCAGCCCTCTCTTCCCTACGTCCTCATTCCTCCTCCTTATATTTCTTACGTCCAACTCTCTTCCTTTTTCGGAAATGGAAAATCCATGTTTTCGAAATGCAGCCTATTCTTCCGTAACCATAACAGCATATAAATGGGCAAAATATTTATCAAAGATTTGATACATTTTTCCACGTAGAGAATAAATGTCTTTGACATCTTTCTACGTGATTATTTATTTGTTGTTTTAGTTGTCTTTATTCCAAAAATCTGGAAATGTTATGTATACTTTCTACGTTTTCCCTTTTCAGTCCTGTTGGACTGTATTATTTCATAGATTTTATATTTAAGCTAGGAATGGCCGTAGAATCTTCGGAGATTTGGGTATTGATTTATGTTTTCTTAATTTTCCGTAGTTTTGATAGTCCTGAAGTGAATGATTAGATTTGTATATTGATTAATTGTATTATACGTGTTGGTGAGATTTAATCCGGGCTGAATCTTGTTGAAATCTTAAAAATTGAAGAAGTCTGATTATTGTTACCCCTTGAAAAATCCAGGAAATGCCCATGATTATGTCATGATTGCTGAATTACTCCTACAATTAATTTAACTATTACTGTATTGTTGGACCCATATATTGCTCTAAGTCTTGTTCAAATTCAACGTCTTTCATCGAACCGATACTAGATGACTTGCAATTTCAAACTTCTTGTTGATTCCTTATCACACTGTAGTTTTACTATATTTGCTAATTAAAGCATCTCACTTGATTGTGAGATCAAGTTACTTCATCGATTGTTCATGCATTGGCGTCTCATGTCACGCTATGAAAGGTCACCAAGTCTTGGCTTTCATTAGAATATTCATATTAAGTTGGCTGTGTGTCGAACAGAACGGTGTGGATATAAAAACAGTTAATTGTATACACTTGCTCATTTCCGGCCCTGCCATGCTTTAGTTTTAGTTAGCATAGCTTTGACAGCAAAGTTTTGCTTCGAGTAATCAATAGAAGATTGAAGAGTACTGAGTACTATTTGATGATGACCTTTTTGGGTTCTGGAAGGGAAGGTCAACTCTATATGCGATTGCGGTGATGAGAACACTTATGGAAAGATAAATAGAGTATAATCAGGACGTTTCCACATGCTTTATTGATTTTGTAATGGCTTTTGACAAAGTAACTTGGAATAAACCAATGGAGATACCCGGGAAAATGGGAATAGATTGGCGAGACAGGAGACTAATTCGAAACTTACATATGACTCCAGGGGCGCAGGTGAGGGTGGCTGATGGTGAATAAGGATGGGCAACTATAGGTCATGGGGTAAGGCAAGGGTGCCCGTTGTCGCCATTGCTTCTAAACATTTATGCTAAGGAAATGGTAATACAGACATGGAAAGAACTTGAGGTTGGAATCAAAGTAGGAGGGCTTCGGTTAAAGTCGGTTAGATTCGCGGGAAATCAGGCGTTGGTGAGTGGATCTTCGAAGAGACTGCAAGCTTTGGTAGATGCTTTAGAAATGCAGTGCGGGTTATTCGAAATGAAGATAAACCATAATAAAACAAAAGTAATGAGATTCTCCTGGACAAAGAAAGCGAGACTGGTTATTGAAGTTGGAGAACGGAAACTGGAGCAAGTAGAACAGTAATTTATACTTAGGTAGCACGCTAGAGGGAAACGGGCATCGTAGAAAAAACATACTAGAGAGCATAGCGCTAGCTAAGGAGACGTTAAGTAATACAAGGGAGTTGATGACGGGAATTTTGAGTAAGGATGTGAAGGAGAGGCTGGTGAAGAGGATGATATGAAGTGTAGAATTGTATTGGGCAGAAACGTGAACTCTTAGAAAGAAGGGCAAAGAAGACAATATAGCCGTTTTATTTACATTCAATGCGTAATTTTCTCCCAAAATATAGCAACGCTTTGTAGCTTATTTTATGCTCGGATAATGACGAGAATAAACATAATACCGATATTGCAATGCAAAATTTGGCTAGGAATTAATTTTGAAAGAGTAATTTCTAAATGACACATGCACCTGGTATTCCGAAAAATCGGTATTGCAAAACGCGTGCATCCATACATAATCCCACCTTGACGTCTTGTCCTCTCTTGTTCGCGCGCGATCCACATCCCCTCGTATCCTCCTCGGAGAAGGGACGTCTCGAAGTTGGGAAAGGCCCCATCGCGGGAGAGAAAGAGAGAGAGGTGTTTAGTAGCTGCCTGGAAAATGTTGGGGCGGGACCATGAGGCGGATTCAGAGAGGCAGGTTTAGTTGGGTGGAGATGAGATTCAAGGCAGTGGCCTTGTGGGGAGAAGAGCGGCGTTTTTCCACTCGACTCCCTCACACTTGTGCTCCATCATTCATTCTTCTCCTCTTCCATCCATTCCCTCCTTTGTGACCCACCCTCCTCAACCTCGTACTCCGCCTGCCAGCCACTCCCTATCCATCCCCAGCCTGTCTGCCCCGTTTTGCTTGTTTATTCACTCCCGCGATGGCGCTGTTCAGTCGTCTGATGCGCAATGGAGGAATGAATGCCCCTCCCACTCTACAGTCCGCTATTTCCCCAACCCAGAAATTCAATCTTTCCACTCCCTCATCCGTTTATCCTACTTATTTCCCACCCCCAGCATTTCCTGTACCTTTTGCGACGTATTTTTAAAAAAATTATATTTCCTTATCTCTCATTTTATAACGTTTGAATGCGGTTTCATTCGTCGCCATATCCAAACTGCCACTCTTTCAAAACCTCTCTCTTCCTATATATACATTTTTCTTTCGTTTTTATCCCCTGCGGAGTCCTGAATGGTTTGTTTACCACATGGGTGTCTGAATTGCGATTTTTTTTGCCGACCCATCCTCAACCGATCCCTTTGATATCAACGAACGCTGCAGTAATCCACAAGAAATGATCTTTTATGGAAACTGTCTTTATTTAACATATCTAAAGATCTTTTTTGGATGCGCAAGATTCTGCCTGAATGAGTGGAGATATCTTTCCTTTGTGAGAGTCAAAAGAAAGGTCGCTATATTTTTACGTTCTAAACAGATGGTCCTGCTGAAAGGTATGCGCGTGAAAGTCACACCTTTGCGTCAAATGTAACTGCATTATTGCTCAACTGATGTTCCCCTCGGCGTCCTCTTTGTAAGTTTCACTTTTCACGTTATTTACTTATAATCCTTGAGATCATCATCTCCAGCATTTGCTTATACTCGAAAAATGGAAGCTTTTTTGCGAGAGGACTTTCAATTTAAAAGTTCAATGCTAACTGGATTATAATTTTATATTATTTTGGTAGACAATTACATGTATTAATATCTACATACTGAAGAAATTGTTCAGCCGAACTCAAAATTCTGGCGTGATATCTCCCTCAGCTGCTGTGAACATGCTAAGCCGAATATCCAGTTCTCCCACACTGCAACGCATCATGCGATTCCAACGGCCTTTTTCGCTATTTACCTGATGCTACATTTTATGTTTAAGCTTGGTATTGGTGTTTGACTGAATGAAAATCATTGATCTCGAAACGCTGTGGAAAAAGAGTTGAAAGTATGCTAAGAGAAGGAAGATCATAAAGGAATAAGTATTTTTTTTACATTACTAATTCCATCCCTCGTCGTACATGCACCCGTACGAGTAACTATAGACCATCATTTGTACGTGCAATGGTTGTGAAATTGTCAAGTTCGTCATAGGGAGATCCGTGTTCGAATCCCATATAGTTTACTGTTTTTTTTTCATGGTGAATTTCATCCCTTGGTGTACGTATTTTTCTTTGCGGATGAAAAATATTTGTCTCATTGTTAACCAAAACTGAGCGGCGGTGATGGATAATTTCAATCAATTAAGAACTTTTATTTCCTTGTGCTTTTAAAGCTGACTATATTTTTCATGTTATAATTTATCCCCAATTTAATTATTATTTATTTTATAACTGAACATATATGGTCTGCATGGATCAGTTTGTGCATCGACGATCATCTTAATTGGTATCTATTCGGCTGTGACCCAATGACTTTATCATCACTGTATGACAGTGAACACCTGTGAAGCGATGATGATGTTCAGAAACCACTCTCTCTCTCATTATTCGTTGAAAAGATGTACTCCCATTTGATCTTTGCGTGGAACGTTGGCTGCTTTCCAAGTACCCTCCACCATGCGATATAAATAAAAGAATACACTCTTAAACAGATGTATTACAGCGCGATGTTCGTGATCCTGGGACGGAATGGCCCAAATTCCTTTTCCAACTCTCTGGAAACAAAACAACCGTTGCGCTCAAGCGCTTTTATAGGAAATGGTTAGGCCGGCCATACGAGTCTACCAACCATTCCGGGCGCGAGGGTTGCTTTCAGCCGAAGTGGATAGCACAACGGATTTCCCAAGGGGGTTTCATTTCTTCTTACCGCTCTTACCTTTCTCACCATGCTCGCCTCACTTATTCTTCTTGTATTAATGTCCTGCTCCTCCGTTGAAATTCCGTTACTTAAACTCTAAAACCCCCCTCAACTTCACAGCCAGTGACTACATAAATACGGTATCGCGGATCACCGTCCATTTAAAAATATGGTGTATCTATCTTTACCTCATATCTAACGAAACATAAATACTCCCTAATAAGATTCTACTTAAATTACCTCTTGTCTACTTTACAGTTTTTCTGTGAATAAGTGGACTAATTTCCAAAGAAACTAGTCCAACGTTGCCCCGCGGTCTGAGAGATCGCATTTCCGTGTTCATGTAAGTTATATATCATTCAATAGCTTGTGTTTATTGTTCATTTACAATTTTATTGACATGTCCACTTCTTTTATTTGAGTTACTCGAAATATTTATAGCAACCGAAAAACCCTATTTGATTTTATTGTTTAAATATTTGGTCTTTTGACAGACTTACCGAAGTGTGTCCAATTTTCCAACTCTTAAAAAAGTTGGCCGCCTCTCAAAGTCAGCGCCTTGGTCAACTCGAAAAATCTACCATCAGCCAGCACGGCATCGCCACGGATCATACCATTAATTTTGATGAGACCAAATTGATACTCGCTTTCGTGGACTTTTCGTGGTACCGCATTCGGAAATTACTTTTCGTGGTACCGCATAGTCAAGGAAGCCAACGAAATTTGAATGCGCAATGACACCGTTAATCGCGGCACGGGGTACAGCTTAAGCAACAATTTGAAGCCTATTTTAAGGAGAGTAAGAAATGGTGCCAAAACCTTTCCGCCAATGACCACCTGATCTCTCGCCAGGACTCCCCCTCGATATATATAGAAAGCCCTTCACCATTCACGGCATGTATCTCTGCCCTGGAGTCGATTCTCGAGTCAAGTATCGAGACATCGACCAACATGGACCAACTCTCCTAGACGGAAGCCCGAGAAAACTTTGAGAGACTCGTACGCGGGAAATCACTTAATCCTACTTTCTGAGACTAACCTGTTCTGTTCACCAGGTGTGCATCCATTCTTGGTTTCCCGCCTAAGTTTTTTATTAAAAAAAAACACTGAAAAACCTCTATTTATTCACAAAATAGTTGTTGTCAAAACTAAGAAGAGGCCTTTTAAAGTAAAGATTGATCCACATTTTCAATAGAAGTAAAGGGATTGTTAATTCCATTAATCCATTCTGTCATCCAGGTGACTATCTACAGTAAAAGTTAAAACCTCGTGAACACGTGCGTATTGTCCTCATAGACACGTGCGCATCAGTGTAAATGGAATACGTACATAGGATTCGATATTCCCATGCTTCTATTAACGATTTGGAATAATGTTTTATTCCATTTATTGTAGGGGGCGATTTCTCTCTTCTAGAATAAAAGAAGAGGCCGATTTAAGTATGAAATACGCAACTACGGCCAAATATGTCCACTTAAAGAAATGCTGGCGAAATGTGGCAAGCGCTCTGTGAGATTCAATATTTGTATTAGCCCTCCAAAACTGTGATGTGTTAGTATATAAGTTAAACTTCACTCCCTTATCCATCGCAGGAATTAGATTTGGTACATTCATGGTGAAAGGCGGTATGCTACCCTACCAATTCTTACTCTGTGAAGCCTGCTAATTTCACTAACGCATGGGTATCTAACCTTTCTCTTGGGGAATCGTGTGGAGATAGGCGGAATTAAACAAAGGCGATGATGAAATAAAAAATTTTCACACATCTCTATCGCTTTACAAAGTTGGATGGGCTTGTTTAAGAGGTGAGCGATGTAGTGTGCTGTAAATAAAATTCCGGTTCACTCGCGGAGAATCGCTTCTGGAAGTTTCAAGGAGTGAAATTGAGGGAGGTTCCTTGAGTCAGGGTAAGATGTTCGGGTGAGTGCGAATGAGGTCAGAGAGTCCCGTTGATAGTCAAAATCATTCTATCAGAACTCTTCGACCTACTCGAGCAGAAAGGTACGCTCGTAGCCCTGGACACTCGTTTCCGAAAAATTATTGGCGATTTAGAAGGGATGGAGGACTCAGGTGTAATCATATTCTTTGTGGATCATTTTGGTGAAAAATTTGCCTTCCAAAAACATGTTTGAAAAGCGTTATCCAGCATCCAAAAGATAAGATTGAAATTTTTTCCTTAAGTTACAGCGAACATCTAAAATATGAAAGTAAAATGTTATTACTAAGTATTTTCGGACGGAGTTTCCATTGCAAACCACTAGAGTCAAATAGTGTGACAAAAGCGAAGTTCTTTATAATTTTGTTATACATTCTAATGGCTCATGTTAATTGTGCCGCCCTGTTTTTCCGTAGATAACGGTAAATCAAAGGTGTGTTTATGCTCCAAATCGCTCGTGGTATTTCGAAGTAGATATTTTCTTTCATTCTATTATCACTTTCTGTTTGTTTCCCGCGATAATGCATTATACCATGCTACGGCGTAAAAATGTAGAATAAGTATTCGTAATTGTATTCCGTACAGTTATAAAAAGTACACACAGTGTTGACCTTGAACTTCG
This sequence comes from Ceriagrion tenellum, assembly GCA_963169105.1. NCBI lineage: Eukaryota > Metazoa > Arthropoda > Insecta > Odonata > Coenagrionidae > Ceriagrion > Ceriagrion tenellum. The sequence goes on along the minus strand of OY720635.1, from coordinate 91,661,606 downwards.
TAACGTCTATAGACAAGAAACATGCACGCAAGTGTACGGAATCCTTACATGAATGCATAAGATGGAATCATTTGAATGTAAATATATTATGAGCCTAGGTACGATACAAGAAAAGGAGTAGAAAAGATTCAAGAAATGCAGTCTGTGAGAGGCAAAAGAAATTCTTGGGTGAGGAAAACATGTGGCCCGGTGATATGAATTGGATTTGTTTCCAGTTCATGTTCGAGGTTCTCTCGTATCCTCATCTTGACGGTCCGTTTTGCATATTCTTGTTGGAGTCGGCTTCTATAATATTCCTTTCCGCTAAGAACGTTATTTTATGCACGTATATTTTGATTGCATTTGCATCAAACGTTAATATTCCGCATTTCCAGGGACGCAATATACCATTTATCTAGAGGAGGAGTATTTCCATCAGAATAATTCTTTCCTCTTACCTGGTATCTTGGATTCGTTAGTTGTTCTTATAGAAAGGCTGAAGCTTATGCCTCATAAATGTTTGTACTATAATTATTGCAGATGCCATGTAGCGTGTTTAACCGCACTTGGAGCATGTAATATATGAAAAATTCATCTCGAGACTCTGTAATCAAAGAATAGTAAATGATCTCTCTACCGGGAGACAATATTTTTTCCATCGCTTTACATGTAATTGGCGTCAATTAGTCTCCTATAATTACCTACGATAGCTATTTGTCCGGTTCTGATTCAGAATATACTTAGTGATTGATGTGGTAGTTATTTGTTTTAATATAGGTAATTGAGGCATCATAAAAAGAATAATTTTTAGCCTTGTACCACATTTTATATGAGTCACGATGGCCGACTTTGAATATGATACGTGTATGATGTTGAAATCAGATAACTGTCAATGGAAAAGAATGACAACTCAAATTATTTTACACCTTTTAAGTTATCCGGGACTAGCCACGGAGTTCCACTTTTATGGAGTCACCCGCAATGCACAATTGAGCGAAATTCCACAGAGGAAAAATCATCCGTCTTGACCGGGATTCGATACCGGATCCCTCGATTTCTGGCCGAGTGCTTTAGCCAGTTAAGCTACCGAGGTGTCCTCTTTCCCTTTTTAGTGACCTTTACGGTGATCAATAAGGTCACTAAAAAGGGGAAGAGGACACCTCGGTAGTTTAACTGGCTAAAGCACTCAACCAGAAATTGAGGGATCCGGGTTCGAATCCCGGTCAAGGCGGATGATTTTTCCCCAGTGGAATGTCGTCAAATTATTTTGCTGAAGTCTTATTTGGGGGAGCAAAGTTAGTTAAATCAATAGGTTAGTAGTCAGTCACGCCTGAATGGTCTTACCGGCTATTGCTTCAGAAAATCATAGATCTATTCATGATGCAAAGTGCCTCCAGAAACGAATATGTTCATTGTTAAATAAAGGTCTGGTAAGAGGATTTAAGGAAAAAAGTTTAGAAAGTAATGAGATTGTGGTATTGGGAAGGGACTTTGGCTTCCTGTTCCACTAATATGATTTTATGTCCGAATATGAGCCAAAGTAATGGTCCTTAACAATAGGTTATTTTATGGAGTTGGCTTTTCCAAATATACCAAAAAATGTTCTTTTTCATCCTATGCCTGGAATATACAACAAGACTGCGACGAAATTTCCACAACACTACAATTTTTAATGCGCATGACAATTTTAGTCGTAAAATAACCATTTAGTAAGAACTTTGCTTGAATTAAAGCATAACAGATTTGTGGAATTCACTATGAAATAAATATTTGATGCGTCATCGGTAGGGCAGAATATAGTACGAACATCTCACTTAACAGAAATACGGAATAATAGAAAACTTTTTTATCAATTGATACCTGTACACTCTGTATAAATTCTAGAAATGTGTAATGGCCGCTTTACACGGTAAATTCTATTATACAAACGAATGTATGAATCCCTTCATGAGGAAAATAGTACCGTGTAAATCGGCAGATAGTATGATTGTCTGAGTGACTGAACGGGAAATAGAACCTGCTGCAATTCCATAAATTTTCCTGTACAATATGCAATATATTTGTTTGTGCAATAAAATGTAACGTGTAAAGCAGCCTCAAGATACATCCAAAGTTCAATTACTGATGTATCAAAACAATGGACCTTAAATATCAGCATTTAATCAGAACGGTAATCACTGCGATCTTTAGCGATTAAAAAAATAAGTATACCACTAATTCATGATGAATGGGGGTTGATGGAATAATTTGTGATATTTAGTTAACCTGCCATTATTAGTAACCTAATTAAACTAGGTTTCCATGAAAATCTTTCTCTCCTATCCCCTTTAATCAAACTCTATGCGCGCCTGCACCGCTGAGTTGTCTCCGCCCCAGTGCGGTATTTCATTGCAAAATCATTGCTGTGAACTACGACATTGTGCATATATGTTTTATAAGAAAGACGCATCCACGTCACTAGCGCGTTTTGTGCTGGCATTCCTTCTGGAAAACATCTGTAGCAAAAGCGCTGCATATCGAGGGAGTGGAAATATTTTATGCATTCCCCGCTGAGGAGGGAAAGCAGCAAGGCGACAGACAAAAAATTGAGTAAACAGTCACCATTCAAACTCCCAGCTTCCTTTTAGCGTTTACGGTCCTCGGAACATCAAACGGGGAGTGCTGTGGACGGCTGACGGGCGATGCTTTTACTCTCACGCCCAACACTCCAAAGAGAAGGATTCCTCGTGATGCCGAGATGTGCATTTCTGAACATTGTTTCATTTTTCTCACGATTCGAGAAAATGAGAGAAAGAATTTGAATCGAGGGATAGGGATTTCCCCTACCCCACGACCCAGACTTAAGAAATGATGCATATTTACAATTTGCGGGATCTTGTTTTTTCCTCTTTATAAGCATATTAAAATAAGATAGCCAGAATTATAAAAAAGATGGCCATAGTAAATTTTGGAATAAAAACGTGTAGCATTGAGAAAATGCTAAGTAATTTTTCAAGTATGATGTAGTGTTTGAAAGATAATGTACTATAGGATAAAAGTAATAGATATGAAAAACGGTATATTCGGTAAAAATAACCATTTTTGTGTCGTAAAAATGTAAGTTACAATGTAAAAATATGCTAATTAAGGTAGTTCGAGCGAATAATAATTTTACCAAGAAATCAATGAATTTGGTCTCATTTTAAAGAAAAATATATCACCCTTCCATTGATACCAAAATGTTAACCCCTTACCACAATACTTTCCGAGATATTTCCCAGAAAATATCCTATCCCTATTACATGGGAAATGGTACGTGTATGCACTCCAGAGAGACCTTATAATAAAAATGAGGCATTCCCTACACTTAGATCTCGTCAAAAAAGCAACTGTGTGTATTTTGTGTGTTTTCTCAACTATTTTTTAAAATTAATCTTATTATCACCGCAGTAAATTCTTCGGGATCACAATAAACCTTCCGTTTTGGTGGAGTTTCAAACGTACTGCGTGAAAAATTAGGTAATCGAAAGACTTATTTAAATATTTTTATTTGATTACTTACAATTTCTGTCATGTAAAACTATATTATTGCTCCATTAATAATGCAATATTGAATCCGTGTGTCACACAACTGGTGATATTAAAACTAATAATTTTAATATGGTCTCTATGGTGATTAGGGAACTATCCCGCTCGCACTGCCTCAATGCGGAAATTTTGTGCAGAAGTGGTATTTATGAACTGATTGAGAGGGGGTCTACGTGGGACAGACTTAGAGAAACTTCCCGACAAGGAAAAAAGAACACCTCAGTGCTTTTAAGAACAATCATGATGGAGTAACTATGCCAAAAATATTTTTACCTGTAACCTCAGTAGTGATTTGAATGTGAATGTGCTGCATTTAACAGACAATCAACGTGAGGTTTTAGAAGAGCTCGAAATTTTGAAAAGATGTGGTCACCCAGAGGTTAATCATGTAATTGAATGTTTGCATCCTCACAATCCCCTATCCTATCAGCCATTGTATAATCTTCCCCTTCTTCCAAAGTTGTCTTCTCACACAAATGTTCCAACTTACTCTTTCCCTCTACTGGTGGTGCATAAGGGAATGAGATACTCGTGCGTGTAACCACATGAAGATGATGCTTAGCCGTCGAAACCGGGGTCTTGTTGAAGTTTGAAATATTTTTAGTCTGTAAAAGTTTCAAGTTAGTAAATTTGTGATGGAGTACGACAAAGTTTACGAAGATCAAGTTTCATTCCTAAATGACCCTATTCCTTAATCTGGTGGTCCCTCGACGACTCTTGATTTTTGTTTACATAGTTGCATTGTAGATTGATTCAATAGTTTTACTAGCTATGGTAGCAAATCTATTATGTATTGCATGTCGATGAAAGTTATTTTTATACGATAGTGCATGTTGGTGATAAATCACCCCTTGCCAAACATCTTTGAGGTAACTTGCAGGGTAATATGTAGATGTAAATGTATACCATTACAAATGATGGTCATTGAGTGTATGCAATTAGAATTGGTAGGAGGGCAATTATTATTTGTTTTATTTATTTATGTTCACTATCCCGAATACATGTAAGGGGCCAATTTACGTCGGGTGAATAACAATAATTACGGACGAGACACAAACACCCATGTCCTGGGAAAATAATATTCTACCCAGGTGGGACTCGAACCCGCGACCCTCGGGTTAGCAGACGAGGACTTTACCTCGCTGCCACCGGGGCCGACAGGAGGAATTGAATGGGAATAATGACAGTTGGCTTGAAAAGTAGAGCTGGCTATGGATATGGTTGACTGAAAAAATAAAGCGAAGGCTAGAGGAATCTATCTACCGGGACTGCAGTTTAAAAAAAATAGCTTCCCATGCAAGGTGGGCGTGAGATAAGGGCGTGGTGAAACTAAGATCGATGACGAAGTTGAGGATGATCATCGGCCAATGATGGAGGAGCTCTTTCATTATTCGACTGATCGAGTCTCTTCGTCTGGTGGATAGCTCTGCCAACGAGCAGGGGATGAGGGTGGGAGAGAGAAATACAGAGTGTTATGAGAAGAGGAGGATGAGATCGGAAGAAGATGAAATTTCTCTTTTCTTCTGGAGACACACGCCCCCCTCAATCCCTACCTTATTCGGAAGAATCTCGAGTCGAAGAAAAGGAATGGAAAATCACACTTGGAAATTGGAAATGAAAGGGACGTCGTGGAAGAGGGGAGAAACATAAGTCTTTGATTAGGTGGCGTACAGCCCTTGTATGAGATAGTTACTGACCCAGACCTGCGAAGGAAAACTGGTAGGTGGAACTTGCGGGTGTGAAGGGAAAGGATAGATTGAAGGGCAAGGACGAAGAAGAAGATAGGGAGGCAAAAGAGAAATAATGAGCCAGAAGAACAACGCTACTACGCGATAAAGGCCCCAGATACTCTCTCGCAAGGCTAATAGGCAAGTGATTATAATAATCCAGTACTCTGACACCCCCAGTAACTCTGTATTAAGGTCTCCTATTAAGACGAGTCGATATGTGCTGAGACGTTGAGTTGAGCCATTCCTCATCTTGAAGTATTTGCGCTAGTAGCAATTATAAGGGACTTTTAACTAGTCATCCACGCTATATAACCACGCTTTTTCGTTTTGCAGGGGTTTCAAAGTTCATTAGTCCACGTCCTAAAATTATCAATGCACTGTACTATAAACGTTTGCGAGAAATATTGTATTGGGTGATTGGCGGAGGGAAATGTGGAGAAAAGATGGACGTAGCAAGAGAGAGAAAGCAACCAGGTAACGGATCAGCAGGAGGTTGCGAAAATCAAATAGAGATATCTAGATGTCAGGGTTGGTTTACTTATTGATTGTGGAGGTGATGATGCGGAGGGTATTTGGATTGTCCTTGAACTGTTAAAACGTATTAACTGGATATTTAATCTTAAAAGACATCATTAGATAGCTAATGGTAGCCAGCTAACCACAATCTGGTTACGGCTAACTTTTCACTTAAAAGAGTCATCCGATTAACTGTTCCAATCGGCAAACCAATTGAACGCACTGATCGGTAAGCCGAGTCAATTACTTAAATCTGGCAGCTGTCAAAGTGAGGAGCATGGGTTGCCTTCTCTTATCACGAACTTCAGCGTAAAATATTTACGTCTATCTATTTAATCATAGATATGGAAAAGCTTGAAGTAATCATTCAGACGAACTGATATGGCCCCCATTATGCTTCTAACAAGTGATTTTAAATAAAGGATTTTTAAAATAATTAATGTCGTATGTTCACCCAGATTTTCCATAAACTAGCTTATCAATCAATGTTGGAGCAACTTATTTTTGTTGTTATTACACCTGATACATCACTTTCTTCATCTTCACCCAAAAAATTTAACCCCCGTTCACTGGTTCTCACCCACCCTACTGAACATTCCTTCCCCCACCCACTTGCCGATCGGCGTTGGGATGACTTAATCAACCCACCGCTATGCACCCATTCCCTCCTCTTTCTCTCTCCCCCCCCATTTCGCCTCAATACCGATAATCCCAACCGCCAATTATCCTCTTTCATCTTCCTTCCCTCCCCTCCTCCTTCCCACTAAGAATCATGTATATATAACCATGACTTAACTGAAATTTTCACACTGTACCTGATGATGGCCAATAAACTGCCGAAACACGTGTTGTAAAGTTTAATATATATTAAAAATAGTAAACAGTACCACATCTAGTGATCGTCATTTCCAAAAATCTACTTATGTACATTTGCTATTCGGCCTGTTTTCTCTAAAATTATGTTTTACGTACGCTTTTAAATTGGTATTCACTTTCTTGGTGCATGTGCAACATTTCGATAAAATTTTTGTGCTGGAAACATTGGCTCCAATTAATATTTGTGTTAGAATTTTATACCCTGTATACTCCTGGCTTTAAATATTCACAAAATAACCTCTTTTTGACGATGTTGTAGAGAGTCATCGTCATCATCAGTCACGTAGATTGAGGAAATTTTCAGTCAGGAATGAAAGTTGATGTTTAGCTACTGACGTCATTTCGTGAGAAGTTTGCTGATTTTTGTGTGTGTGGCATCCCTTCATCCTGTTTCTGGTAGTTTAATTTATGCAGTGTCAACATTTTACGCAATTGAATATTTTTATGGACATTTACGTTAAGGAGCCGTACACTTCATTTGAGCCGTAGATATTTTTGGGGGACATATCAAGATGAGACAAAAGACCTTATAGCGCATAAGAGCGGATCCAATTTTGTTACATATTTTAGCGTTCTTCTGATGATTAATATTTCCCCGCTGCAACCGTCACTTTTAGACACACCTGAGATAATGAGGTAGAATCATAAATCCACTCTTTTGCTGTTCATTATACTGTGGCATCATAAATTCCATCACTCTCATTATATAAGAAGGGCGATATGAATCTTGTCTCTTATCATTAAAATATGTTTTTGGACAATGTACAGTTTTGAAAGCTTAAACATAAGCCGCCTCCAGCATATTTTGCTCACCAAATCTGTTTCAAGGTGGTTTACCAATAAAAAGTATAAATGATTTGCACGCATTCTCAGATGAGCGCATAAAATGGATGGGAAAAAGCACTGGAGGTATCCCCATTGCATTTCCACTTCCGTAAACTAGATTAGAGGATTAGCCAAGATTTTGTCGTGACTCCTGTATTTATAAAGTCCTCTTGGTCTACGGTAATAGGTATTACGGTAAAACTACGCTCTGGGAACATTTATTGCTACCTTTGCGCCTACCGGTTGTAATAGGCCTTTGTCTCTCAGAGCTAATTGATTTTAAAGGCATGAAGAATGTGCATTATTCTACTAGATTGCTTGGATGGATTATTTCTCCGGCTCGTGTGAAATAACTAGTGGTACATGGGAAACTGGCTCATAAAATATGCTGTAACGGGACTTAGGCATTAAAGTTATGACTCTAATGTGAGTCGTAAAACGAAATCTGTGTCCACATGACTGAGAACAGGAAATATTCATTGGACTACGTGAATACGGGATATATTGTTTATTATTCCTCCGTTCTACATAAAATCATTTACTTTAGATGCAGAAAAAAAGTGTGCAATAATCTTTGAGGACAATTTCTCGTTATATTTCTTTATTACGCCAAACTTCTACTCAATATTGCAGGACGGCACAACGTATGTGTAGGAATACGGCAATAACTCCACTTTTTAAGGCTAATCGAGGTCTAAGTATGAATCATAAAAGTTTGTATCTAACAATCCAAATTATGAATTGCCTATCGATATTGCTGCCGTGAAATGAAATTTTAAAAATGAAAAAAAAAACGAAAAATATTTTTTAAGCATGCTTTTCTAAAAAAAGTATTAAAAATCTGAAAAAAAAGAAAAATATTCACATAGTACCAAAAAAGAAAAAAATTCTAAATGGAATGAAAATTTAGCCTACTATTGAAAATAATTAAATTCAACTGAAAAAAATAAGCTACAAAATGATAAGACCACAACGAAAAGCGTGGGGCGCTCTTTTATATTCCATATCAACATAAATTCATAAAATATGAATGCTTTGGTATTCAATGGAATAGAGAGCTTCAGTATACAATTTCTAGAAAATCTTTAAATGAACTAAGTTAAGGTGCAAAATATAAATGAGGTTGCATCCCATGCTTGTCGTTGTGGTCTTATCATTTTGTGGCTTATTTCCTTGGATTGAATTTATTTATTTCCAGTACTAGGCTAAATTTTCATTCACTTGAGAAAATATTATTTTTTTCTTTTTTAGTACGATGTTAAGATATTTCTTTTTCTGGATTTTTTAATGATTTTCTTAGGAAAGCAAGCTAGACATTTTTTTCATTCATTTTATTTTTTTTACTTTTTAGTCCTATTTAATAAAATGTTTAAAAAACAGCAAGTAGTTTTATAAACATTTTATTAACTAGGACTAGTACTAGGACTGTTTACTAAAATAATTTCTCCAGGTTGTGGACTAGATTCGGCTACTCTGATAGGACCACGGGAGGAAATTCGGATGCTTTATCACTATTCTAACAAGAATCATAAATTTAAGGGAATGAAGTGGTAAGTATGTAGGGTAAAATGAAGTGGTAACCATGGATCCAAGGAAAAGCGAGTTAAAGAAAAGCATATAACAAATACGAGGTACGCCGTGCAACCGTCGTTGGACCTTTGGTGGCCTTGAATTGATAAGTGTAGATCAATGGCGATAACTGCAACCAAATGCGTGACTGCCAATACCGACTTTCAATCTCCAATTATATTTTGGGGATTTGTTGGCAGTGATTTACTGCCTGTAACATGAAAAACGATCTATCTGAGATTCATGGTCTCGAATTTGTTTTGCGACAAAATTTACGCTGAATTTATCATCATTAAGACTCACTGACTTGCGTGTGCGTTGTTTTAAAGTGCCTACCTTCTGACTGTAAAAATTCTATTTTTAATTTGCTAAGTAGTCGCTATAAGTGTGCAACCGAGATTCTCCATTGGCTCGTCAAAACAAAGCTAATCCTATACATGCCGTTACGATTTTACAGTTCAGATATTTTGCTCATTTCGGACTGTTGATGAAATCAGTCTGTCTTATAGTAATGATGTCATGAACACCCCTATTTTTCAAAGTATCCTTCGAATCAGTTTTTGATCATCGCCTAGAGATTTGAAGCCTGAATATCATGTTGCCAGGAACGGTATGAAAAGAGGTGGAACAATGGTCTACTGTATATGGATGTAGCACAATGCTGTCTACCGCTCTTGGAGAAGTCTTCTGCTCTAATTTTCCGAAATACGCTGTTCAGATTTTGGATGGCTTCGCCCATCGAGAACAACGTTTAGCTACCGGTTTGGCTTCGTTGAACTATTATTTCTTCAGTCAACGGAGAGTTGCTTTGGCAGTATTTAGAAATGTGAGCCTCTGTATGCGTACCTACTGTGTTCTCTGACAACGATTACTGCGTAGCAGACAGTTTACATTGTATTTTACCCGCCTGAGGTGAACTTAGTTCTTTAAATTTCCCACGACTTGATTTTTTTTATTTTGGTTAATTGATGTTGTCTTTTGAATGGAACTGAAGAAGAGATGAATAGTTTTCTTTGACTGATGTATTATCAAACTATGTGGTTACAAAATACTCCAGGAGAATTACTCATTTGCATTTCGCATCGTTCATTGTTACATTTCCCTAGAAATACCAAATATTTTGTATGCATTTCAATCATCAGAGATATCAAACCAAAAATGTATGAAACACGTTTGACGAACAAGAACTAATTTTTCCTATCCATTTATCCCATTTTCTTTGATAAAAAAGTGAATTTATTTTTCTTCTAATGAATTTACAAACTGTGTAGCACGTGCTGTTATCAATCCCTTCTCATCCACTGTTTTCTTTTCTTCCAATATTCTTTCATCTTTCACCGTGTCCCTTATTCTCTGTTCAGACAACTATATGCTTGTTCTCCTACAGCTTCCATTTAAAATCCCAATTTTAGCCTTTTTCTTCAGCTTAAATGCTGTGTATGTCTATAACTTATTTAACGTTTTGGATCCAGCTTGTCGCTGTTTTGTGTATTTTGAAAAATATTCATTTTCCCTTCTCCCGTAGATTAACTGAGTGCGGTTGTCTGTTTTACAATCAAGATTGAAGATGCAGGTCCAACTCAAACTGGCTTTTAAGCTTTATCTATGGAATATTAATATAATGGAGGTACTCTAATAGTTTGTTGTTGATATTCAAACTAATCATTCCTCTATCAAAGAATATTTTGAGTACCACCTATTCGTCATTCTATTAAATTCAGGATCTTGAATTGGGAATGATTAATAATTCAAAATGGTAGGTAGGTTACAGTTTGTTTTTAAAAGCCCCTTTTTTCACAACACTCCGCCATTCTTTTAGTATAAAAGTTTCGTGAAAATACAAGTGAAATGATTTTAATGTATTTATTAGGCTTCCTTTGAATTTATTATCTGAAGTTGTATCTTCCTTGGAACCAATATAGTTTTTTTCCATTTTTTCAATAAACTATTGCATTTTAGCTTTTATGAACCTATTAAGAGTCAATACTCCTAATTGCAGTCAGTTCGTCAACTTGCAGTCATATTTTTGGGCAAATCAAATAGAACACAATTCACATGGAAACATTTCACAAATTATCATTGAGTGAACATCATACAGGTTCATTTACAATGCTTCGTATTACCTACAAATCGGCGGCATTATACGGGAAGGTTAATTAAGGGCTATTAAGAATAGCTCTTATAAAATAACACATTTCTAGTATTTGTGTTTTCCGAAAGTGGCTATTATTAATATACTTCATTTATCTGTTGTCTATATATCGATTATTTCTCTCAAAAATGTCATAAATGAAATTAAAAATGTTCCCGACCATACAGTGAACATTTGACGATTTTTGAATTCTCATTCATTTCAGAATTCTATTGGTAATTATTTAAGGAAAATGTCGGGCAGATGAAACATAATATTTGTCTTGCTTTATTTTAACTCAGAGAAATAAAACTTCCGCACCCATGAAGACCTCCTTCGAGTAAAAACACTAGTCGAATAATGCCATATCAGCATTAATTGAGGAGTTCTGGAAGAAAGAGAAGGTATATCAAATGATGATATTTGATATTTTATACATGCCATTAGTCTGTGAGTTAAAGTAAATTATTTTGCCGTTTACTGTTATTTTTCGTCGTAAGAAAGGCATACACTTGAAAAAGGGCTGAAAGAGGAACTCACACGTTGGTTTTCATATCATACTAACTGCAGTGATATATGACCGGAAAACTATCATCTAATGCTGACATGGCTGAAGTCTAATATACTCCATAGTCATCTATAATTTTTTCTTATTTTAGCACGTCCTGTTTCATCAACACATTCAGATTTGTTCGTCTACATTCATGAAGAGGAGGATACCTTTTCATGTAAGCTCTCACGTAAGGCATTGCCCATGCCAAGATTTCTAATCTCCATACAAACACAAATCCTCGAAAGATTTATTCCCGTTTTTCCTTCTATTCCGTCTTGGCTCGGCTGTGTTTCCGGAGAGCGTTGGGTGGAGGAATTCCCATTCAGATGGAATTTCCTGGAATTCTTTCTCTCGTTTGTTATTGTCGTCACTATTTCGCATTCGTTTTCCGTTTCTCTTTGCATTTAATTTCTCTTTTTTCCCCTTTTCGTCTCATAGGGTTGTTGTTTACTCTCTGCCTCTCTTTTCTGGTGCTAGGATTCTGGACCTCTCGCAACATTTTATGGTACCACGGTTGACACTATTGGGACCTGTGATACGCAAGTATCCAAATCCTTCGAGACGGGGAAGGAGAGTCGTTACAGGTGTATGGACTGTTAGGAATCCTTTCCGATAGCCACCAACTCAAGTGCTTCAAGAATTAGAATTACTCACCTTTAACTTGCGTCCCGTTTCGACTCGTTTTACAATGATACCTCAAGATCGAGGCGAAATAAAGTCATAGTAGTGGATGATTTAAATCATTTTCCCTGTGTTTTTGTCACGTGCGTTTTTCGTAAATGGGTATCTCGTATTCGTCATACTACCAGCTTCATCGTTCTTCTTTATCACCTACCATCTTTCATTGTAATTCTGCTCCATAAGCTTTGACATGAGGTTAACGCCAGCGTTACTTACTTCAGTGAATATATCCCACGTTTCAATGGATTTGCATTACCTTTGCCCTGTTTTGCCTTTCCGCAGAATTTCTTGACCTTTCCCACTTCTCCATTTCTCCTTCCCTTACGAAGCAATATTGGTTGTATATTCCTCCATCTCATGGCGCGGCCCGTTCTGCTGACCATCCACTAGTGATGTCAACTGCTTCAGCTCTGACCCAAAACCTTGCTGCGTCGTCTTGTTTTTCGTTGATGTATTTATTTCCTTCCTCTCTCGAAATTACTTGCTCATTTCCGAGAATTTCATCGTGTTTCCTCCAGAGTCATCACTATTTACGATGTTATTTTCTTCTCTCCAATATTTGTGCTTGTCTCGTTCCTCTGCATCATCACAAAAGCCTTTTTAGTTCCTTTTCTCCTGCTCCTTTTTCTATTCAGCATTTCACTATGATCTTCTCTCTTGTTACTCCTACCTTAAACTCTTATATGTAACTTCTCTTCACGCGACTGTTCTCATGGTTATCGTCTAATATTACCGTAGGAGTCGATCAGAACTAAGTTAACCCAGAAATCGATCTATTCTTCCCTTCGTGCCATAACTCTTTATACTGTATTAAGACAAGTCTCCAGTGTTACCTTGCGTAAATCTTCAATTTTCTTCATATTGAAATGAGTTACTCGGTATGACTCCAGATTCAATTTTAATATTTTAACCAGCTTTCGGCATGTTTGGTGCATTTCAAGGTAACAAGCGTTTAATGGTTAGTCTGACATACTAACACGAAATTAAGGGGGAAGATTGTTAGGAATAACAATCTCAGGCTGTAAGAAACGAGAAGGAATATAACTTGGAGAGTACTGGGCATAGTGTCGTATTAAATACTTTCGTCTTTGCCATTTGGTGAATATGTGACTCGACTTTTGCTATTCTGCTTTGCACCATCAGGAAATTTAAGGGTTTTGAATGGCAGCGAAAGATTGACGTATAGAAATACTGACGCAGTGGAATCCGGTCAATACAAATCCTATCCCGGATGCAGATTGATACCGCCGACAAACTCTTTGCTCCGCATTTGTAGGTATTTTATGCACTGTAATAACTATTACCATTTTTTATGGAAAGTCATGAATGACTCCTGAATAATTGAAGTTTATGATCTGCTGTAGTGCAAAATCACCCTATGCGTCCATCTTCCACTCCGTCTTAAGGAGGCACTGCGATGGACACCGCCCTTACCCACCCTCTCCTTCAACCGACCCATCTACAGCCAATTCACGTGAGGGCGGAAGTGGGCGTGGATGGGAGAAAAGGGAGACCTTTAAACTTTGTTTGGGCACGCGATCGGATGTTCATCCCTTGGAAGAGGAAGAGGTTTCCGAGTCAAAACTTTTGTGTGACTGGTAGTTATCTCCGCCATTCCTGTTCCTCCCTCTTGAGGAAAGTTTCTCAAAAATTCTCGATAAGTATCGCCCGCAAAACAAACCGATTGCATTATGGGTTCCAAATCATTATTAATATCTAATTACGCTGAATAAATATAAAATGTCACCGCGTTACTTCAACTGCTCTTATCGTATCATGACGACCGGTGTGATAAACTGCTCTCATGACCCATAGGCGATTTGAACTATGACACTATTACCGATAATTGTAGTACTTAAAGCTTTCTTTCTTTCGCTACAGTCGTACAAGTTCATTCAAGATCGATTTAGTCCTTCATTGCCTTACTCAAGCTTACTCAGCTGTCAATAGCCCGGGAGAAAACTGAAAGAGAGTTAGTACACCAACAAAGAGAGTATACATACATATAAACCTGTGGATGTTTAAATACCTAATTCAGCGGTTCACAAACTGTGGGTAGCAACCCTGGTGGGTCAATTTTGGTTGGTCGCGAGAAAGATGGCCAGTCAAGCAAATATGTTAAAGAACCCAACGATCACAGGACTACAAATTTTGAAAACCACTCCTACGTCTACATCTGCATAATACCCTTCGAGCCACCGCATGGGCGTGTGGAAGGGTTTGTTAGATCAGCAGTCGTGTGAAGATGTAAGTATTAGGGAGGTGAAATGGTGACATGTATTATAGGAGTGTATTAAATGGAGCTCAGATTTTATTGTAGTCACTTATGGTACGCGGAAAGAACGAGCTTTTGTACCTATCTGTTCGGCAGTGTATCTCACTTATTTTATCGGATATGTCAGATCAAGAGATGTAGTGAGGAGTCACGATAATATTCTCTATGTCGCTATGAAAAATATCAGTTCTGAATTTCTCAAGCACCCTAAGCCTAGCGTGTAGCTTCCGAGTCTCTACAGGCTCCCACCTTAATCCCTCAAAAAGTTTTAAGACACTGTATGTACGCTTGTAGCAGTTTTTAACGAAAAGTGCTGCTTTCCTTTGTATTTTATTAATTACTTTTGTTAAATCTTTATGACCAGGGTCCCAAATGCTCGCTGCGTCTTCAAGGTGTGGCCTGACCAGAGCGAAGTAGCGTCTCCATTTGACTTTTTCATCCGAGGACCTTCCTATTATACGCTTAATAAAACCTAGTTTCTTTTATGCTGTGCCGCATATGTTCTGTATGTGTGTTCCCTACAATATATCTGAAGTTAAGGTAATTCCAAGATATTTTACTGTATTTGAAAATTTAATGTTTGCTCCACCTACAGTATAGTCTTTGCATTTGTGCGATGACTTTCGCAGGAAGTGAACTGATGTGCATTTGCAGATACTTAATTTAAACCCCCACTCCTGGCACCACGAATGAACGTTGTTAAGGTCTGATGATAGCACTTCAAAGTCCGCGTCTTCGCTTATTTCACTGTAGATAACTGTATCGTCTGCAAATTATCTTAATTTACTGCTAATTCGTGAACTTTAGTCATTAATATAATGTAACTATCCTATTAATATCTAATTAATAATATAATTAATCTAATTTATTGTGCAAGTAAGGAGTTATTGGAAGAGATTTTTATACTTTTTAAAATCCTGCATTAAAATGACATCTAGAAAAGGCTGATGGGACCTTAGCAAAAATGTATCAGCAAGACTAGCATTAGTGAGGTGAGTATGCCTATGTTTTTTCTAAAATATAATCGATTTCTATTTCATTATTGCTGCGACGTAGGAGAAACAGGCCGGGCGGCGAGCGATGCGTGTCACTCGTGTGCCGGGCGCGAGGGTGGTATTTATGTGACGGGGGGAATCTTGAGAGAGCGTGCTTGCCTTTCCTCCGCCCCCGAAAATCGTCTTCTTCTTGTCTCTCGACCCATTTCCGCCCAATTTTCCTTTCCTCTCTTTTCCCTTCCCTCTGCGTCCTACCCCACTGCTCCTCCTGTCTCCTTCCTCTCCCGAGTATGCCTTATTTAAAATTGAAGTTGTAGGAGGGACGTTTTTCTGTACGGTGTTCTTTTCATTTGCCTCTCGAAAGTTTTTTCACTTTTTTGTACTTAGCGTCATACGAGCGCATGTTCAATTTTCAAAAAAAAATTATATAGATAGATTTGATATTGTAGACTTTTTAGGGGATTAAAGGGAATGCTTTGGATATTAGGGACCATTTTATGATTTAAATATCATTTGCGTCATTTTACGGTAAGCTGTCATTGAGGGGACATAAATGTTGAATATATTTTGTATTTTAATTATATTTTAACTAATTTTATTTTATTTTAGTCCAATATTTCAGCCATAATTTTGTAAAACTTTTACAAAATGTTCAGTAGTTCACAAATACTGATTTATTTTTTTTGTAAATTTCTAACCATAAATTTAAAGTTTCTGCAACAGAGATAGATCTCGTAACAATGCAATTTAATACGTACAGGTTTTTGAATGTGAAATAAACATATATTTCTTGTCATTACTAGTTTTCATTACAAATATCAATGTGTCACGTCGAGTCAAAATTCTTAAATATGCATATAAATACAATGTCCGCCTTAATTATCGAGAACTCTCAATAGTCATGATATGCATTTTTTAAGAAAAAAAGTCTAATATAGTTCTATTAAAATAAAAGTTATTGCATAAATGGTGAGAGGCACCACATGAACAAATCGACTCAAATGAAATATGGCCCTAGAATTTTTCGACTCGTATAAAAAAATGTGTTACAGTATCCACTCAAAACAATGACTAACAATTAGCCACCTTAATATGAGCCATATCTTTATAAAATCCTCTGCTCATAACAAAAACAGTGAAGCATGTTTTGCCTTCATATATGCCAAATAATGGGGCAGCCTTTTTTCAAACATTCATCTTTCACTTATCCTGTAACTATTATTTCTACCGAAGATACTTTTTAAGTAACGCATGATCACTCTATTCAGCTAACTTCAATGATCTTTCAGGTAGCATTAAGTTTCAGTGACGTGCAATTAAGTGGGGGAGTCTAGTTGAAGACATTAATAGTTTCTCAAGGTAAAAGATAATCGAAGTAAGATGGCTTAGGGTGATGACATGTATGACGAAATTAAGCCTTAGAACATCGCTCGAGAATAAAATTTTCTTCTAAATAAAGAGTTTCTTTTTCAGTCCTTTCAAATTATCCTTCCCCTTGGCGTGAGTTCACTTTCATTGACCTATTGGCTGTGTTGGTTAAGATAGCTCTGCCTTAAAATTTTGATTTTTGACCAATTTTTTGTTTTTTTTTTTGTGTTCTGTTCCGCTAAAATGCTAAATTTTGAAAATTAAGTCAGTAAAATGAACTGGGAAAGCGGTTTGTTAGGAGCAGTTATCCGATATCTGTGAGCCAAGAATGCCAGAAATTTAATTGAAGATTTATTCTAATTATAATTCATACAAAATAAGAAAATGCACTATTAAGGTACATCATTAACCTCATATAAATGAGACAATACAATTGAAGACTCATGTTGATGGCTAGCGATGAAAATGGACGTAAGCTAGACCTGTGCGCCGCCGATGGATTATTTACGGTGCACCGCCGGTCTTTCGTATTGGCGGCACGGCGCGGCGCCGTCATAGGTGGTCATTTACCGACCATTGTCCCCGATGCGTCGTAACTATACTTATATTCACTTATTACAGCGGACTCCTCATAATAACTTAAAACTTGATAACTAATGAAAAAAGAGAGCAGTTCTTCTGCCTATATTTGATGTGCTGTTGAACATAGTCTCTTAATTAAATCTGTGCGATAGGAATTAACAAAGTTACCACTTTGTTTTGAGCCAGAAACCACACGTCCACGCTTCCTGGGCATGGATTTTACTCTGCTCAAGACTTTAGTGCCCCATGTGTGCGTTATCCTCAATTTCCCGCTTGATGCCGTCCTAAACAACATTATGAAATAGGAGATTCAAATAATGATATAGCAGGCCGCAATATCGAACAAGGTGACGGATATCCATTGTGCTCCATTTCTTTATACTATGCGTATTTAGGACAGGAGATATCCAGATTTTCCTTCCTCACTCACCTACCTAAGAAACTTCTCGTTAGTTTCCGTTTATTGCGCTTTTTCTGTTATCCCTGCATAGTTACATCTCAAAGACTTCTATTTCTTCCTTTTTCCCTTCCGAGGTTCCATGTCTTCCAGCCAGTCAGTGCATTGTAAATGTGTCTGACAATGGTAGTTTAGCCATTTGGTTTAAATAAATGCTGTGGAGGCTCGAATATTACCTACGTTCATTATAAAAACACAGTTGTTTATTTAAACAATAACCCTTTTGCACTTTGATCGTAGGTAAACGAAGTTCAAGGAAATCAACAAAGCAATCATCTATCTATCTATCTATATAAAAAGGGATGTATGTCTGTATGTCTGTCCTGTATGCATTAGTACACTGTTGATCCGATCGCCAAGAAACTTTAAAAAGTTGTTGAGTACACTCTTGCGAAGGTTTCGAAGGTTTTAGGCACAAAAATTATTTAAATTCCCCCCCCCCCCCCAAGGTCCTCTTAATCTTTCGGATACTTTTCGCGCAACAACGCGCGACGGGTAAGTGCATTAGTACAGTTTTAATCCTATCGTGCTGAAATTTTGCCGAGTAATAGCTCAAAGCAGGAGGAAAGTTGTAGGCTACTTTAAAATGATCTCAGGGCCCATAAAGGTCCCAAAAAGGGGCCCTTAGGTGGTTCGCGGTACGTATCGGGTTTTGTGCAGTGGTTTCATTTTTCACTTTTTTAAATTAGTTCCGCTTCAGATAGAAAGTTGGAAATTTTTTTATTAAATGTCTAAAAGAATAAAGATTTTAATTCTTTCAATCAATTATCCTTTTCACTTCGTAATTGACTGAAAATTGCGTTTTTAGGTGCAGAAACACATTTTTCTGTGAAATCAACAATACCATATTCGCTTGACAACCAGGTTTCGGTCATTGCTGTTGGAATTCACATTGCTTAGTTGAGCCGATTAGGAATGATAAGCATTGGGATTTGTGCAGCGGTTAATTATTTAACTTTTTAAAACAACTTTAGCTAAAGATAGAGAGTTGAAATTCATTTTATCTTATACCCGAAAGCATAATACTACTAAAAGTAGTGGTATCATGCCCGAAAGAATGAAGTTTCTCTCTTTTTCAATCGATTTTCTGTTACACATTTTCCTTGACAACCAAATAAACAAACAAAAATAAACATTAAATAAAATCTTTATTAACGAAAATGAAATTCTGAATAGCTACTCAACAAGTAAGTACTCGAATTATGTACTTTACTATAATGTTCTTTTAGTCTGGTTGTGCAGGTAGTATGATTACAGTAAAGGGTTTTAAAAAATTGTCTCTATACTCTATATTAAACAAGTTTTACAAACTTCATTGTTTTTATTTTACCATGTTATTTTTTATCATTCTGTCAATTTTTCAGTCATTTGACTTATAATTATTATTGTTCATGGGAGATATTGTCACATTGTTTACTTACTATTTTCTCACAATTGTATAGATGCTCTGCAGAAGAAAATATTAATTCAATAAAACAATTACTTGAAATGTAGTCTGTTATCACAACTACTTACTAACTCCTCACCTCTTATATAAAGAGTTTTGAAGGAAGTATGATCTCGAGCAACGCCGGGTAAATCAGCTAGTAGTAGTAGTGTATACAGGAGGACTCGCGTGAAGTTCGCCGAATCGGATGGGGTACTGCGATGTGGAAGCCAACCACATTAGTCTCCGTAGAAGATGCAGCCCTCCGTTCTATATATGACATGATGGAAGTCCTCCCAGCAAAATATTTCTGAGGTGAAATAGTCCCCCAATCGGATCTTCGGGTGGGAAATGCAGGAAGAGGCACATCAGTCAGGAAGAGCAAGTGTAAAAAAAGGAAGGAGGTTACTAATTTATATGTAGTTACTGGGATTTTAAACGTTTACGAACGAAAGGTGGACCAAACAAAGGTATTAGAGTGGGTGTTATTACTTAAAAATTGAGCGAGAAAAATGAAATATATCAAAATAACTCTGGATCTTCGTCGGATCAAATTCTCCTACGTTGATAAACATACGATAGACAGCTTTGCCGTTAATGCATAGGTAACGGTGGAGAATTTGACTCGGTATTTTCATTGCGTATACTTTACTGTCATCACACGTCAAAGAAGAACCGGGTCTTTTTTCATCAACACGCTAATGACATAGCGGATATTTTTTGGGCTAATAAGGTCATTTCAGTCCATGTAGCAGTGGAAGCTACTCAATTTTGAATATTAGAAACCATCTTGTTACTCTTACCTCAATATAAGTTAAGGCCTCTAGCTTTTGTAACACAGTGTGTACTCGAGTGGATACACTCGAGTGGTTACCTCTGGATTGCTGAGAATTAGGACATTTTGACAACGATGCCCTGCTTGAAAATGGAAACCTCCGTCAAAATGACACGGGCGTCCCAGTAGAAGACCCAACGTGTGCTACTGTTATGTTGGATGAATACAGGATTCTGCGAAATTACTTCAAGTTTCTTCAAAAATTAATTTGTAAACAAGATTTTCGAGCTGTGTTCAACAAATATATTTCTCAGTATTGTAGTGGTCCCAATTCACTCCTTTCCCTTTTTGGGTTCGGACCTTTTAGTCTTCCCCACGAGATTTGACCGGGGATGATGAGACGGGGTTCCGCTAAATAAAGGTGGTGCTGTTCGGCCGTGACGGGCGATGAGACCGTACGGTCGAAGAGCGATTGATGCCCCTCCACAACCAGACTTTTGTCGCGTAAATGAAATAAGGGCACAGGTTTGGTTCCCCGGGTTCCGCGTACACCGCGTTACTACTCTGAGAGGCGATCGAATGAAGGATGTTTCGACGATTTTGGCAAGATAAACAAAATATGTCCTTTTCACAACACATTCAATGAAAAAAAGATAAAGAGAAAGAAAAGAAATAACCCTTTTCAACATACACGGCGTCTCCTTCAATAAACAAAAAGAATAAGGAACCCTTCAAAACATACGGCGTCACCTTTCCATACAAAATAATTGAAATGGAATAACAGATTGGGGGCAAGGCGCAGGACACCGCCTCAAATGATGCCAGTGATTGACACTCTTTTGGAAATAGAGAATTTCTCTTAAAGTTCACTGTCTCTGGTCTTCTATTTCTGAGGATTTAATGACCAAGGGGGGACAAGACACTGAGATAAGTTTCGAGAGTTCGAAACCCAAAAAAAAAAAAATATGTAGGGAGTCAATGATAATTGAAAATGTGGGGACCATCGGAACACGTGGCGACGGGAATTCTTACGACGTTATGTTGAGCGAGGATGGATCCTCCAGGAACCTTGGGTGTTGAAAGGCGGGTCAATGAGGCGATGATATCTGCTCTCGAATATTGCTCGGTACACCACTGTTTACTGGGTTCTGCTCGCTCTTCTCTTGGTCGCGTCCCCGTGCCTTGGCTAGATGTCCTTGGTTCCACTATGACGGCGGACTCCCTGCTATAAACCACTCGACCACAACTGTGGGCACTTAGGTCTCTCTCTCCCACTCTGATCTCCTCTATGTCTTTCTATCTCTCTCAATCCGCCTCAATCTGCCTCACTTAACCTCGGGAAGAACCTTATATAGGTATGAGAGCCTCCCAGAATACATCACTTTCTTTGTCGTCTGCATTTTCGACATTCACTTGTATTTTCACCGGTTATTTCAAACGCAGACGGCGAACTTCACTACACTGGTACCACAACTTACAACACATAATAAAATAAAAATACACCCTGTGATTTTACATAGAAATATAGAATTAAAAATCTAAACAAAGAACAAAAGAGAAATAAACCCTTCTTGCCAAAATCGCGAAAACCTCCAACGATAGGCTGTCTAGAATAGGAATTTTATTTTATAAAAAAATATGTGATGGCCTCGCACCATCACAGTATCTACATTTCTCCAAATTTATTTACATCTTCAGGGCATTGAAATCAGTAAAATTGATCCATTAAACAAAGGCAATGTACATTCTAAGCTACTCAACCTCGTAAGATTTTTCCACACACCCTTGAGTTGGCTTGCAGGATAATATGTGGATGTAAAATCTTTTTGGTCGGCTTTAGATTGGAAAACGCTGTGTATCTTCTTATAAACAATAGTCTGGCATTTATCCATATAATTCCGCTTAGAAAACTTTATTTAGTTGCGGGAATTCCTGACAGAGTGGTTCTGTCAGATCAAAAGACACCTTTAAGGATCTATTTACCAGTAGTTTGCTTGCGTATCGCTCCTGAGAGCACTGACATGCCCACGGGAATGCTGAAAAACTATTACTCGAGAGTAGACTTACTACTTTCTATAGATCCTCCCGACTGACCCAGATTGTTATTCGCCGTCGCGTTTCTCATATATCACGGGATTAGATCTCAGAACAAATTATAGGCCATTCGTTCCGTCTCGCTCTTCTGCAGGGCTCAGAAGCTTCCCTTAGCATCGCCTATTTCCGTCCTTCCTCCTCACTCTTCTTCGTCGGCTCCTCTTCATACGCACTATCCCCTTCACCCGACCTCACTCTTGAAACCAATTCCAGAGCCTCCGTCGCCAAACCTCAGAGCCGACCAAATTGTTACGCACGAACCCACAAGCAGTCGCGGTAGACGACGAAGCCCAAGATCCCCAGGCCACAGCTGCCGACTTCAGATCCCCCAGCTTCCACCACCCGCCGCCCATCGCCCTCGTTTAAACACTCTCTACTCCTCTTTCCCGCTATCTTTTGATCCCATGTTCTTCTCTCATTCTTTTTCCCTTTCTATCCCCTAAATCTCTCCTTCTTCCTTCTGCCATCTCTCCTCCTTTTTCTCTTTCTATTTCAGCACGTCTCTTCGTCTCCTAGCGGCAATTTTACTTAAGGTCTTTTTATGTCTTCTGCACTCTTAAGAAGTTTTTATGTCTCCTGTACTCGCCTTTCTTTTTCTATAATAAAAGTCTTGCTGAGGGAACTTAATCTATTCAAAGCTCACTTACATAAAAACTCGCAAAAATGAATCTATGTATTTCGCTAATGTCACAAGTGTGCTGACACCTACTTCAGTTTAATAAAAATGTGTGGAAATTTAAGAAGTACCTTTCATTTGCCGATAATGTAGTCAGTACTTCATTTACATAGGTATCGCTTGATACGTTAGACATTGATTTATTTGGTAAGTCTATGGAATCCAGAAATAATTTAAACAGTAACTAGAACGACGAAAACATATAATGCACATAAATATGCAATGTACCATATTCCCTTCTCTCAATCTGCATTTTATAGGAAGGAATGCTGGTGATGAGAACTGGTTCTGTTCTTTTTGCAAATATTTATCCTTCCATTAACCTCCTCTCTTTCCAATGTAGTCGGCTGGCGGACGCAATAGTTTTTATGAGCGTCATCCAGGAATATATGAAAATGAAGGGTATATATTTGCTTTTTGACTCAGGCTAGAGTGTGAGACACATTACTAAATGCACCTCGGTCGATTATTCAAACCGAGGCTGAGTTTCTCTTTGCATAGCAGATTCCATGAAACCAGAGAACATTCTAAATAATCCGGCTAATTTTAATTCGTTTATTTTAATCCGAACAATATCATTTAAATTATTCCAGCATATCTGTTTCAGATAATCTATGCCTCATGTCAATAGAGACAATGTGTAATTTATTGTTGCCATATTCAACTGCATTAATTGATTATATTATCTTAACAATAAATTTTAACCATTAAATTTTCTTTTAAATTAAAATTTAAAAACTTAATATTCGTTTTAAGCTTGTTTAAATTAAATAAAACGTTGAAAAATCAATTAATTTTTTCCTCTAATTTAACTGTTTGTTCTGTGTAATTAATTTATCAAGCTTGCTCCGAAAGTAAATATCTACTTATCTGTAAAAAAGGACGCTGATGAATCTATTGGGATGCCAATATTGAATGGAAATTGTGAACCTTCCCGCGAGCAACTACTGTGGAAGACGTCAAACCAAGCAAAACTTTCGGTTCTATCAAAGTATTGAGCAATTTTAAATCCCTGAAAGTTATCGAATATTTTTTGTTGGACCATAAGGGAATAAGTGGTTTATTGCTTCCTATAACTACGGCACGAGTTATAGTGTCTGAAAGATTTTTCAAGTATGGAGACTGATTCAGTCAGATTGCTTTATGGATCGCGTGATATTTTTTGTAGTTTTCAGTCCTTTATTTCCACTCTTTGAACGTAAATCAATTTTTGACCGACCCCCGTTTATTTATTATACTATAGATGATGCTCACCACTCATATTCTAGTCGTTCACGCATGACTACTTGTGACTTCCTGTAGTATACAAATTTTCAAATTTCATAGCTTATATGCCCAGAAAGTATGAAAACGAGATAAACTAAAAACTGCTGTGGTCGAATAACGTTTTACAAGACGGAATGAACTCAGTTTCAATGAGAATCCACAATTATTGAACGGACACACATCTATGAGCTTAATATAGAACCCCCTAATACTACGGATATTGTCATGTTAGCAATTTGTGGAAATGTCAGCGAATTTTCGGCCTTTGACGCCCTTTAATATCAAAGCTGTTGCAACTCAGAAGAGAAGCATAGGGGTGACCATCAGGATACGTACTCAGAAAAATGTCTGATAGCAAGGCTCAATTATAAAACCATTATGTATTTATTTTATCAGTAGGATAACTTAAGTTCATAAAAATCTCTCATAAAAAACGCTCATGTCAACTAATCCAACGTTCTGTAAATATACAAAATCCAAACTCTTCCTTAACTTTATTTTTACAAATTGATTCGCTAACTTGCTGTTAACGCTGTCCAGTCATTAAATACCGGAACTAAGCATCAATTTTTGTTTGGATTTGACCATAAACTCTGAGGTTTGCAATGAAATCATCCGTCCACCTCCCTCCCCATGATGAAGTGGAGTGTTAAACCCGTTTAATGCGATAATTAATAAAAAAAGTTCATGAATACTTGGTAGAATGATAACTTTCCTGTAACTATTGTTAGAGAACCAGTTTTCTATCCATCGACTAAACTTGATATCATGCTTGGTTGTCTATTTGATTTCTAAATTCATGCAGAACTAGTTTACAAATTTCTGACCGTAAGTTCTAATAGCAGTCGACCGATCATATTAGCTTTCACCGTCACAGTGCAAACTTTACTTAGGTACTGAAATTATGGCCATCTACTTGTTACCTCATGTTGCTAGTAGTTTTTATCTAACCATGGGTTCTACGGTATGTAAAAATGTCCTGGCAGTTGTTTTGTCCCCTTCTACCATAGATTGGCTTACTCAAAATTATAAATAGTGAATGGGTGCCACGATATACCTTATTAAAAACACCACTTTCTCACCAGGGATCAATGATCGCGTGAATCCTTGCATGCCGATTACAATAAAACTGGAATCCTTCCTCAGTATCACGGACCTGCTAGCAGAGTAGGTCTTTTACTGGATTAGGTATCGTGCGAAACGAAATTTAGCTGTGGGAAGGTCTACGGGATCCTGGCTCCGCTCATTCTTGTATGAATAGTGTAATTCGTTCGCGTCGTGTGCTGCAATCTGACTTCCGCCTCCAACTCTCTCGTGCCCTCCTTTACTGTGGTTCATCCCTCATCACACTCCCTTCGGCCTCTCTGATCCTCCTTACAATGTCTCCCTTCGCCCACAAATCCCCATTTCACGTCCACCTTCCCAACGGACCGTGTCGCCCTACGGATTTAATTTTTCTTTCCGGGTTTTTCCTCTTCTGCCCTCTTATTTGCGTACTTTAGGGGTTATGTAGAAGAAGAGACTACCTTAGTCTCACTCCTGTCCCAATAAACACGTATTTTTTGTATTATTGTTATTACATCTCCGTAGATCAATTCACACGTTTCCAAATGTGAATTGTACTCGCAAGTTCTTGTAGTATCCATGCTCATCTTTTATATCCATCGAAATACTTTTTGGGTTTAATTATTATGCTCGGCATACTTTGAGAATATTTGGCTTTAAAGGAAAAGACTACATTCGCTGTAGTCCTTACATATATGAAATTCTTCAATTTATCATTTTAGAGTACTGTTCAATACTTTAGAAAACAGCCGAGAAAGATACAAAAACTTACCGTCGTATCAGACCTACTCACTGTAAAGTATTTATATTATGTTGTTAAATAGA
Organism: Ceriagrion tenellum; assembly: GCA_963169105.1. Classification (NCBI taxonomy): domain Eukaryota; kingdom Metazoa; phylum Arthropoda; class Insecta; order Odonata; family Coenagrionidae; genus Ceriagrion; species Ceriagrion tenellum. The sequence goes on along the minus strand of OY720635.1, from coordinate 91,635,375 downwards.
TAGTTGATATGCGCAGCTTTGTAAATTGAAGTCAGTCATTTCATGCTATCAATAAGTCAAAGCAATGAAGAAGTCAAAATATTTGAGGACGGAAGGTGTGAGCTGTTTCATTCCTTATTTACCACTTCTACTCCAAAATAATATCTAAGTTTAGATATTCAAGATAATAAAGAAGAGGTTTTATACATGAGTTTGGTAAATTGTTATCTTTTTAACCCTCACTATTCCCCAATTCCCGACCCAAACTCCTTCAAACCCTACTATACCCTATATTTCAGATGTATTGCGGTCATCGGTTGTTTATATATGTGGGCATATACTGCAAGACTGCGTATGTGTAGGCACGGAAAATATTGGGAATGGAAGAAACCATGGTTTTGATACTAGCCTAACTTAACACGGAAGGCGCCAAGGAATGCATATTTCCATGCCGTTCTAGTTATTATCGTGATAGACTTCACAATTCACTCAGTTTTGGATGGGTGTTCTTATGGAAAAAAATCTTTCATTTCAGCGAGAGTTTCTGACGTCACCCCATCCGGTATAGGGACGCAGTGCCTTAGCAATTTCTTCAACTTTATCCCTCGCTGGAAAGGATTTGATAATTTAGATCTTTGTTGAGTGACGCATTTAAAATCCGCTCAAGACCATCATTAAAATGTGGTCATTCATTGGTTGTTCAATCCTAAGATCAGTTGACTGCAGCCTTCCACCCTTCCCCATCTAATGCTATTTCCCATACCTCCTAGTATCTCTTCCTATGTATTTTCCCCTTTATTTGGTCCATGAACTTCCTGGGTCTTCAACTGGGGACTTTTCCCTCTGTTTTGCCTTCAATTGTGTTCTTCACAAACCCATTGTGTCTCAGGATATGCACAATCCTTCTTGTTCTTCTTTAATCTATGGTGTTTCATCTTCAGCATCCTCCTTTATCACGAGGTTTTGAAGGCCTCTAACTTCTTCTGGTCAGCTTTTCCAATGGTCCATGCTTCTCATCTATAGAGTGCCATAGGAATGTTTTCACACACTGTTCCCTGGTATCTAGTCCTATCATAAAATATGGAATAATACGTAAATTATTCGTGGAATGCATCGCTCTTCGGTTGACTCATTTAGAGGGGTTGCTATCACAGTCATAGCCTGAAGACTTTCCCTCTTCTCCAGTGCTCCATTATCCCTCCTCGAGTCTTCCTGTCTATCTGGTGGAACTGCTTTCCTCACCTCGCCACATCTCACCACTCTCAACCCTACTTTCGCCATCCCCACGTCTCGCCTTTCACTCCGTCCACCCACACGCACTACCGCACACAACACAAAGGCGTTTCTCACTCTCCAACCACGCTCCACGGGCCATTTTACTCCCATGACGTCTGTCTTCATCTCTGGGAGGTGAGAGAGAAAGGTACCCTTACTCTCCTCGACCTTCCTCAGCTTTCTCGCCTCACTTCCTATCTCCTTGCCTCTTTGGGTCAATATCGTTTTGTGCTCAAGGCCAACGGTTTACATCCTAGTTAGGCTGGCCATGACTCCATCCTTTCTAAACAAATTTGATAGATGACATAGCATTTTCTGTTCTTGATGTAATCAGTCCGTGGAATGGTAAGTTATGTCGAAAACTAGAGCTCCATTCAGAAAAGGGAATACCGTATTTCACCGCATAATCGTCGCAACCTACTTTTTCAGTCCAAAAATTGGTTCACAAATTTTCTTCCCATAATCGTCACATTTTAATTCTGTTCGTCACGGCACTTGCTGTAAAAGGAAATATTTACCATATTTACGATAAATTTACCAAAAATGTTTACCATAATGTATCGGTACTAAAAATGTATTAACATTTCACTTCAGGAAAAAGTACGGTGTACGTTAAACAGGCAGAAATAGTGTCGATTTGTAGTCTTAAATTTTAATGCATTGTGTTTAATATAGGCCTACCATTTATGGGATCCTAGCTTTGCAATAAAGAAAGTTGTATTACTAATACCGGCGCAATTTCATTTTTATTTTTTAAATTTACTTTCCTCCCCTACAGATTTCATAGCCAAATATTGCAGGTAAATTTTCCCTCCCGACAAAATTGTGGCCAAAATACTAATAAAATTTGTTCACTCGACTCAGTATCGTTTTACAAGTTTAAAAAATTAGCCCACCGATTATTATTTTTCCCCTCCAAATCATGCTCCATAACTGATAGATTCTAATGCTTTGCCACTAGCGTAAATAGTTGTACCATGGGCTTCAGACAGGACGCTTTTTGGGGAAGGCCGCTGTAGAATTAAGGTAATCTTTTGATTAAAGGGCCTGCGTATAGTATTTGTAAAATGTTTTGCATGACTCTCGTTTAAAATTATCTTTTTAAAATAGTCTCTCAAAGAACATTAACCGAACTTGTGATTACTTGAGTAACCTGAATGTATACCGAAGCATTTCTGCATTTAATACAATATGTGTGTGGTATTGGACTTAATGATGAAAACAAACAATATTTAACCTTCAAGAAGAAATACAATAATTTTTACTAATTAGGTACATTATTTATGTTTAATAACCTTGAAAATAATTTTTCGGATTCGATAGAACCATGGTTTTCCTAATATGATTCCCTATATCTCACATCAATGTTTTTCACCCATTTAAAACTGTAATTGGTGCCAGAAATTTGACGATTTCTCTTATTCCACTGCTTGAAAATGTATGGTTGAAAATTTGAAATTTGCTATTTTGAATCTGGAAGTTTGGTTGTTGTCAAGTTTATGGGAGGGGCAATTATCACTATGCACTCTCAGCATTACATTACCCTCTTGGAATAATATATTTTATTTTGGAAAGTACATATGTATGCTTTGAAGCCGTGTTCTACGACCATATATTTCATATATTAATCAGGATATGTGTGTGAATAATGTATATATAGTACGTGTTTGCTTCTTTTTTGTTACTAAATATTTTTATTTGCGTTGCAGGTATCTAGGCAGATGTATTCCTGAACGGCTGCGCCATGTAATTAAGTGAGTTGATAGTCGCGTATAAATAATCAATGTTGTCGGCGATAAAACGCAATTAATACATGTGGTATGTAAACTGTACCAGTCATGTAGATTACTCAAGTGGTTAGTTTAGTCATACAAGTGATTTATATGCATGTATATATTGGTGTTATGATAACCGATCGAGAAACATTTTGCTCCCCCTTGGAGTTTCAATGGTCTAGGTTCATGAAGCATAATATAGGCGAATACCCCGAGTCTCTAGTATTATATACCAGTTGCCCCTCTTACCATTCTTGAGTGTGTAGAAGGGGTAGTTGTGTTCATTATAGACCGTTTTGCATTTCATTATCACCCTGTCGGTATTTAAAGCCGAATTGGAAACAGTTGCAATTTGGTGGAGCGTGATATTAAGATAGTTTACGATCCGCAGCGTGGTAAAAGTAGCGATCCGATCAATTTCAATCAACATTCTGGCATATATAAGTTGATTCCTGATATGTTTTCAAATTTTCTATCATCTAAATGAAGTAAAAAACACCAAAAAAGGAAGAAATGAATCCGGAAATTTTAAAAAAATATTTAAATCCAATTTCCCCATCTGTGGCTCTGTAAAGTCGTGTTATTAAAAACCGATGTTTAATACCTTCTCCTGTTGACTATGCTAAAGACAACGAACCGACTATGTGCTTTAACATGCAAAGCCGGATCACTTAGTTAGCATCAAGAAGAAGTTTTCAGAAGGTAATTTTGATCACAATAAAGGTGGGCCGATACTGAGAAATAAAGAGGAAGTAGAGCAAATAGCCTTGTGGAAAGCAGGGCTGCAGAATCTTTGTAACGATGGCGAATGTGATGTACCTCAAATTATAGTGACGGGGTTCAGATAAAATTTTTGTAAATGTAATTGTTTATTTTGTTTTCTGCCTAACCAGTAACATTTGTAGTTTTTACGATGCTCATGTTTCGCATGCGAAGCGTGGATACTTGATGTTATGCGTTGAGGTAATCACGCGTTTGCAAATTTTACTCAGCGCATCACCCAGCCTATATTCAGATATGCCAGTTCCATTGATGAGGTTCGCGACCTGTACATTTATATTCAGATATGCCAGTTCCTTTGATGAGGTTCGTGGCCTGTACATTGAGACCGTTTAATGGTAAATTTAATTGTGTCTGTTTACGAAGTGCATGTAGATAGCTGTGAAACCAGGCATTTGGTCAAATAAGCACTAAATTAGTATTGTGGGCGTAACTTATGAAGCTTGAGCGGGTTCCGTTACGGATTTTAACCTAAATACCCCGAATCCTCTGTCAAATGGCGATGAGACTTTCAAACCATATACCAGTTGGGTTGCCACAGTTATTGCATTTATGCCATCTGCCCTGTATTTTACGACCACGTGTCATTGGAAATTCCTACGGAGATTTTTCATAATGGCGGCTGCGATTGTCATAAAATTCCTTTGCATCCCACGGTTATATACCTTCATCATGCCATCAAAATGCTTGTAGTTTAACTGCAGCGTTCACATTGTTTTATCAATAGAACGACGGACCTATCCATTTTGGCTATTTTTGAAATTCGTTCCGTGGCTGTACCCATACATTAATTTTTAAAAAATTGCCCGTACGTGACTTTTAATCCCTTTCGAAGATATACACGTTTACGAAGTTACGTATCTACCGTCCGTATTTCTTAGAAAATAATTAGGGATTTGCCTAGAACGACTAAGGTAGCCATTTTGGCTAACACATTTTTACGGAAGACGTAATCGTGTTTTAGCGATTTAAATATTTTATTACCTGAGTAACAAGAACGTCAAACGAGCGTAGAAATCATTGACATGGAAGCGTACTCTGAGTACCTTTCTTTGTACAAGATGAATAATCAAATGAGGTTAGAACACATTCAGGACTCGTAAATATGACAGCGGCCAGGCGCGTACGTTGTGTCTGACTCTTGGCTGATCGCGTATAGTGCGGTCAAGAAAACGTCCTGCGAGAAATTCCCGGACCTACGCCTTATGCTAAAAAAATTTAAGTGAAGATAGCGTTGTTAGCACTTGGCGCCTATTTTTTGATAAGGCGATCTTAGATCATATAAAAAAATGCACTGAGGCACGTCGGTAACTCAGCAATGAGAATGTCTTTGAAATGAATGAACTAGAGGCCTACATCGGTGGACTAGAGGCCTACTGTTGTACGCTCGTGTCGTCCAGAGCTTGCAAAATTCCCCGGTTTCCGATTTATGGTCTAAGTCTTGGGCTTTACCAATTTGTAAAGCTACTATGCCAAGAGACAGATTCAAAGAAATCTCACGTTATCTAAGATTTGATGTAAAGTCGTCTAGATCCGAGCGTCTGCAAGTAGATAAATTTGCATTATTTTCTTTCCTGTGAAATAGATTTATTGAAAATTGCAATTCTGCCTACAAACGTGGACCTTACATTACTGTGGACGAGCAGTTATTTCCATCTAAAGCAAGGTGCTCTTTTACCCAATTTATGCCAGCCAAACCTGACAAATATGGGAAAAAATATTGGCTTGCTGTTGATGTTAACACCAAATATGGCTTTCCGTATCTTGGGAAATGTGACGAACGTAGCTCCTAGGGAAGGCTGTCTGATTTTGTAGCGATGAAGCTCGTGCAACCGATTTTAGGAGAGGGCAGGAACAGTACTACCGATAATTATTTTACATCGATCCAAGTGGCAAAAAGTTAAAAAAGAAACAGACGACTATTGTGGACACGGTAAACAAAGCATGAAGGGAGATTCCAAAAGCTATCAAGACTGCTAAATACTAACAGTATTATAGTAAGTTTTACAAAAATAATGACGCTTCTCTGACTGTTTACCAGGGGAAAAAAAGAAATATGTTATTATCAATAGTACTATGCATCCATCGATTCATGTAGACGGAAATCTTAAAAAAAACTCTTGAGACAGTAAAAATTTACAATATAACGAAGTACGGGGTGGATATCGTTGAAGCTATGGCTAAACTATACTCTGTGAAGGCGACTTCTAGAAGGTGGCCAGATCATAGTTTCTACAATAGGTACTCCTGACTTGAGTGCAATCAATGCTATGTTGCATACAAAAGTGTTACCGGTGGCCGCATAACGAGAAGGGAATTTCTGCGCAGATTGTCAGAGGAGCTTACAGCTAAGGCGAGAAGTTGTAAGTTATACGCTCCAGAAAGCGATTCTTATTCGGATGCCTTATTGAGAGAACGGGAAAACGATACTTTTGCCAATTACGTCAAAACTGTAAAAATAACCAGTGTCGGAAAGTGCAAAAGATGTAAGAAAAGACTTTGCGGTAAATGCAGCGCCAAAACCAATTTTGTTTGTCTAAAATGCTTTGAGTGATGTCAATAAGAACCCTCACTAGTTCATTCAATGATCTATTCTGTGCAAGCCAAATTCCCTTATTGATCCAAAAATCTATTATCCAAAAATCTACTATCCAGTGTTACCTTGCTGCTCTTTTACTGCGGTCATTGATTTTTTCCATGTTCAATTTCCTGCTGTTTTGTTTTTATTTGTGTTCTGAACAAAAAGTTGAAGTAAGTGTTTCGTGTCTGCAATTTTGTATCCCTTTTTTGATACATAGTTTAGTATTATTAGGTCTTAGGCTCTGTATTTTATACTATTTCTTTACTTGTGTTTCTCATAACCAAAAATGTAAAATAAGCATTCTTGTTTCAGCTATAAAATCCAAGAAATTAATATTTTTGTACCTAACAACGGAATCGTTTTTCATGCTGTCACCTACCAGCACGTATTCACCAGCAAGCCGATCAAGTGGTCCTGCATCAAAGTCCATATCGCAGAAAAAGCGTTAGTAACTTTTTGTGACTTCATCCTTCAAAATAAAAGAGTTGACTCCTTTACGACGACGCATTACGTGTAAGAGACTGAGCTGTCTGATTTTTCCGGGAATCATTACACACAATTCTCAGAAATATTTTTTTTTAAACAAATAGTTTTAAAGCTTCAGTTGCTAAAATATTAGAAATATCATTGTAAATGATCGAAAAAAGCAAAGAACACTTAGTGATTTCGTTTTGGAAATTTTAAGAACTCCTGCGATCTGAAAATCTCAAAATAGCCAAAATGGCTAAGTCCGTCGTTCTCGTCAGTGTCAAAGTTCAAGCATTCTAGTGTTATACGAATGAAACTATTACTGCACACCTTTAACGGATTTCTTATTGATTAGAGTCTATCGTTTCGTTGGAAATAAATTCGAAATAATTGTTCAATGAGTGTCTCATTGAAAATAAACAGATACTACTCATTTAACCAATGCCGTTAGAATGATTATTGGTTTTATAATGATTAAAATACGGATACTGTATTGTCCTTGTTCATTGAACAAAATTCTACATCAGATATTTTGGCTGTCACGCAGCCATATTTAGGTACAATGACTAAATAAACATATTATGCCGTGTTAAAATGTTTACAGTCCACGGGGGCTTAGGGCGAAGAAGACACATGAATACATGGAAGAATAGGTTACTTTTAGTTTTTGTCTCTGATGATGACCACAAAATAGTCAAAACACATGTGGTACAATGCTTGTGTACTACGTGTGGTGAAGTGAACTACAGGAGTGATTTCAGGCGTAAATTTTAGAATTTACTGACATAATGATCATAAGGTCATCATCACAACATCATCCACGTATATGACGTTGAGCGTATGTAAACATAAGAGTAACAATGTTACAAGTTATCATCATTAGTACAATGCTGTTCAAATACGTGACTGGTACACTTTCAGATTTTATTAATTACAAGATGCGGTTAAACCATAACTAACTGGAAAATTTAGAATCTAAGTTTATGGAGGTGAATACTTGAATCATCCTAAAGGGCAAAGTCAAAGGGCATCAAGCCACTAATTTTAGCACGTTTTTCATAGGAATCCTTGTGAAATTAACTTGCTGTTATTTTTAATATCTCTTTTACGCTCATGATTATTTTTCCATGGTATAAAATTAAAGTTTACGTAAAACATTTTACAACCAATTAATAATTTCTACCTCAAATACAAACCCAGGATGGATTTCATTAAATGATTGTGGTTATTTCAGTCAAAGGACATAGGTACAACTGTTAGCATGAAATCGATTTTTATTATTATTCAGGGTTGGTTATCGTCATCACTTGTAATGTCCTTATGAAATTTATTTATGTGATCCTTCCGCCCTCTCATAAGTTTTTGGGCCGTATTAATTCTAGCCACTTGAAGACGTCTTTGACGTAGACTTTTGATTTCATTGTGTAAATAATGACATTAAAATTTGAAAATTTGACCCACAAACGGTACCTGCACATGGCTTTATTTCTATTTAAAACCATTGTAATGGAAAAAATGGAGTGACGCGTACTCTTTTGCCGTAATCTACCTCACAGATATCAATTTATTGCATTACACGGTAAATACCAAAGTACAATTAACAATGAAACCTGTTTCTATTCTCAGTATTTTACCACGCACTACATAACAAACTCTCTAAATTACCCAAAAAACATAAATAAATACCCTTTGCATCAGATATCAACATTTATAAACTACCCTGCGACACACTATGCCCATCACCTTCACACAACACAGAAATTCACATAAACCAACACCCCTCAAGAATTCTGAACAACCAAAAACCCCATTCTTTCAGGTTAAAACAATCAGTCCACCAAATGTATTTACAACCAGCAAACCTGCTTGTGGTGTAAACAAAGTTTCCGTGCATGCACCTCCTGTCCTCTGACGCGTCTGGACCTTTTCTGCTGTACTTCACGGCACCTCCTCCATCGTGTCCACACCCCGTGGTCCCTGCTTACTTTCACGACCGTTGACTTGTTGATGCTGATCTCCCCTCACTATTAACTCCCATAAAACACTCAGTAAAAAATCTTTCCGTCGCTAATCGTCCTCTAGTATTAGGATTATCGTGGTTACTCGTGGTAGGCGATCGACACAAGGCCCCTCGTCCAATTCCTAGCTTAGAGTGGTTATTCGTTGCAAGCCATCTAATCAACGAAACACCCATCGGCTCGTCCGCCCCTCCCTTTAAAGTTATTCGCTGCGACCTATTCTTATCCTTCGGGATATTTCTTTCGTATTCGAGAATTCTACGCATTGGTTAACTTAAATAGCTTAAATAAATAAATCGCACGGGTGTATATGCGGTAGGAGTTTCCCAGCGCTCACCGACAAACAAGGGGGAATGCATCCTATTTAATATGTTAACATATACTTGTAATACAGCATGAAAATATATTGAATGAACAAAACATCTGCAGAACATAAACACGCTACATTGTAGTAAAACAAAGCACCCAACCACCGAGAACGTACGAACGCCGAACGGGTGGTTCAACATTTCCAGAACCAGAATATGATTACGCCACACCATTAATTTAAATATTTGCTTACTAAGCTAAAAATGATTAAACCTTGTTCAAAGTTGTGTCTCTCTATAAACTATATAATTTTTATATAACTATGTTGTTGTAAAAGGAAATATTCAACGGTTTCGCTGTAAATATTACTAAATGTAATCTTTGATAGATCCTTCATTAAATCAAAGTTGTGCCTCTTTAAACCATATTGTGTTTACATAATTATGTTGTCATAAATGGAACTATTCTTTGGTTTCGCTGTGAGAATTGATAAATAAAAACTGTGATTGATCTTTTATTGAATCTGAAACTCATTGCGTATTTTTATGAGGTATACGGTAGTTTTCTTAGTAATACTCGGCGACGATGCTCATCAAAGCAGGAGAATAGCAAAAATTATTCACGCGCATTAGAGTGATGCTGATTTTAGGAAATCCCTTCCACATAGCATGCCAGCTACTTATGTTGCAATCTTACTCTCGGTTTTTAATTTGCATAAGAAGGAAGATTCCATATGTATTGATCTTATCTATGATATTTGGCTATTTTAGTAGAATATCTCGTATGCTCCCTCACTCGTTCAAGGTGAAGTTAAAGGGTTCAATTACGAGATCAATAAATTTCTCCTTTTCAACACCAAGCGTGATGTTGATTTTTGTGATCTTTGTGTAATTTATGCTGCACTGTACTTAAAAATTCTCAATAATCAATTTCTTATGGAAAGCCATCACAAAGATGGAGTGAGCTTCTTACGGCTAGGCAATGAAATAAAAACAGAAAATCTCCAAAAGCCGTAAACAATTGGCACCCATCGTCAATAAACACCAAAATTTGCTGTCTTGGTATGCTGGGAAAACCACAGCAGAGACCAACCACAGCCTCTCAACCAAGAATACCCTCCTGTGTTGGTTTACGGGAAAGTTACTTCCTCGCCAGGGACCAAACACAGACGCACACACACAACCAAATACGATCCTTTGCAAGGGCTAATGGGACCCCGCTAAGGATGTTTGGGTTTTGACCTGGGATCCTTCACGGGGCTAATGAGACCCCGCTAAGGATGCCTGGTATATACACAAGCACACAAAATCACCCACTCACACACGCAAATGGGCCCAACTTCTGGGAGAATCAGCTCAAAAAGAGCGTGGTCAAATCGACAAAACAGGACGAGGGTGGGGGTCGAATACGCGTACTTCGGCTACAAAGTAGCCCTCTTCAGCGAACCGAAGGTAACGCGTCACTTCAACGTAGGGTTGAAGTGAGGAAGGGTCAAGACATCCTAGTTGTTAATAAAGGTGAACTGAGGAGGAGGGGGGGAGAGAGACAACCAATAGGGAAAAAGAGAGGGGGAAGGGCGAAAGACAAAACGCGAATGAAAACAACCAAAGAAAATGATTGGGGAAGGGGGTGGGAAGTGAAGGGGGAGGTGTAAAAGAGAAAGGGGGGGTTGCAACAGACGTAAAGTAGAACGTTGGAGGGAGGGGGGGGGAAAGAAAGGGAAGGAAGTGATCGGTTAACGGCGTCCGTTAAGAGACGCAACGAATTATTTAAAGTTCAAAACTGAGTAGAGGGAGGAATGAGGGATGGGTCCAGCGTCGCTGTTTAGGAGTTTGGCTTTATTTTTAAATATGAAGATACTCTCGTAAGCGTCTAATAGATTATTACTTGTATGCTTTACGAGTTTCAAATTATCTTTTGTTACGTCGTGCCCGGTCATGATTAGATGCTGCGCTACACTAGACTTTTCGGGATTGTGATTTCTGAAGTGAGAGTAGTGTTCTTTGAATCTGGTTTGTAAAGTGCGTCGTGTCTGTCCTAAGTAGGCTAAATGGCAAGTGTTACATTTGATTTTATAAATGCCTGATTTTTCTAATGCCGGAATGTTATCTTTAGCGTTTCCTTATAGGTTTTTAAGCTTGCTTTGGTTAGAATAGGAGATTTTAGTTTTAACTGATTTGAAGATTTTATCGATTCATTTCGTTAAACGGGGATAATAGGGCAATTTAATGTACTTTACGGCTTCATCTTTCTTGTGTGTGGTGGAGTTAGAAATCAAATGTTTGAATCTATACTTCTTCACAATGTTTTCGACTGTTGAATCTTGAAAACCATTCCGTTTAGCAATATCTTTGATAAAATTTAATTCTTTATTGAAGGCCGATCTATCGAGAGGGACGTTAAAAAGTCTATGAACGAGAGAGCGGAAGACGGCCAGTTTATGGTTGGCATGGTCGAAAGAAAGATTGTGGATGTAGTTGGTGGTGTGTGTTGGTTTTCGATAAATATCAAAAGATATCTTGTCTCCAGATCTAGTGAGGCAGAGATCAAGGAAGGGAAGACGGTTTTCTTTCTCTTCTTCTTGAGAATATTTTTGATATGTCCATTTTGAGTTTCTCTTGGTAAAAAATTAAGAATGCAGAAAAATTGATTCCCTCGGCTTCTACTTGAATGCTTTCTCTATTTTCTTTCTAATAATCGGAACAAGGGTGTTTTAAATCATCCTCTTAGAGGCTGCAAGCGTCCAACCTTCTGCGTTTGGTTTCTTCCTTTCTTCAGAACAAACTTTCTTTCCCAATCTCCCTTTATAATAATTTTTTTACGTATTTCAATTTCCCTTATTTCATACAATTTTACATGTAAATGAGGCGTTTTTGCCAGTGGTGCAGTGATTTAGGTACGGGCCTTAGTGGAATTGAGGAACAATACTCACTCATACGTTCTGAATTATTCGCTTGCCTCAATTTTTCCTTCTCATCATTAGTATTGTGCATTTTGTTTGTCTTCCGTTCGTTCGCATCACGTTAACGCCTAATCGAATCTCAAAGCAGTGCATTACCTATGCACAAGGATTTGTAAAGCTGTAAATAACATGGGTTTATAATTCCTCACTAGGCTTATTAAAGAAAACGATGAGGACAGCAGATTGGCTCTCTTTCTAGTATGCTAGTCATTTAAACGAGGCTTTTAAAGCACGTATGCTTTGAACTCCGTTTTTTACAACTTTGCAAAAAATTACTGCTCACTACTGTTTCTTTTCTGTGAATGGAAAAATATTCAGTTTATAATTTCATTATTTTCAGGGGAACACTACTGTGTGGTTTTTATCATGTGAAACTCAACAACCTTATAATTACGAAATTATCAGGTTTATGGTCCACGGGCAGAAATTAAGCGCTAACCTCTTCACGCATCGGCTCTGGTACCAGCAATGTCACCAAGTATACAGGACTCAGAGATGTGACGATAAATATTGTTTAGGTTAAGCGATACGACGCTTTGTGGTGCGATTCATTTGCCATTTATTTACATATTTATGGAAGTAGCGAGTGTAGCGATATCTCGTATCGCTATCGCATCGCTACTTGCAAGGCGTCGCTCTGTCCACAAATGACATTCGGTTTGTAGGACTCAGAGATGTGACGATAAATATTGTTTAGGTTAAGCGATACGTCGCTTTGTGGTACGATTCATTTGCCATTTATTTACATATTTATGGAGGTAGCGAGTGTAGCGATATCTCGTATCGCTATCGCATCGCTACTTGCAAGGCGTCGCTCTGTCCACAAATGACATTCGGTTTGTAGGACTCAGAGATGTGACGATAAATATTGTTTAGGTTAAGCGATACGTCGCTTTGTGGTACGATTCATTTGCCATTTATTTACATATTTAACCAGCGTTTACTGTCATGTGACCAAGATTTCATCGGCTTTACACATGGTAGTTCGCTTCTGTGGAAGTAGCGAGTGTAGCGATATCTCGTATCACTATCGCATCGCTACTTGCAAGGCGTCGCTCTGTCCACAAATGACATTCGGTTTTTCCCACAGAAATGAATAACTAGAGAAAAACATGAATTTGGTAATGTTGAAAATTGCCTAAATTTGGTAATAATATCATTAATATACGCGTAGCTGTACGAGTCACATAGGTATTTGTGGGTATAATAAATTTGTATTAATTGCCTATAAAAACGTAAATTATTCAGTTGTGTGAAATTTACAGCGGAAAAAATCATTTGCCTGGACTGGCAATCGAACCCAGATCCCTCGATTTCTCGCCTAGTGCTCTAACCAATGAAGCTACCCAGGCGTCCTATTCCACTGTGAATCTCATGGGGGCTTTAATTAGCAAGTTGTCTTCACAGGTACCGTGCATGTAATGCGAGAGGTACCCGTATTTGAGCGTTAAGCGCCACAGTCCACGGGGTAAAGCCCAACTTTAAGCACAATGGTGTTTACTTTGGTTAGAGCACTCGCCATGAAATCGAGGAATCTGGATTCGATTCCCAGTCCAGGCGAATGATTTTTCCACTGTGAATTTCACACAATTGTATGATCACTAGCGGGTGACTCCGTTGAAGTAAGTGCGCGGCTAGTTCCGTTGTTATTTGAAAATGTATTTTATTATTATAGTGTCAAGTCTTGGAATTGCGATAATTATGATTTTCACCTAAGTCATAAACCTTGCTATTGCGTTTTACAGCATTTAAAAAAAATTCCAGTACAAGCGTGTATTAAAATATGTGACAATGAACCTTCTTCTTTCTAATTTATTCGTTATTTTACATTTTTAACCAGCGTTTGCTGTCATGTGACCAAGATTTCATTAGATAGAATGTGATTTTATCGCAGAATAGATTAGCTACTTGCAAGAAAATTTGGAGCCAGTCTATTGCATTTGCAAGTATGACCCTCGGTCGATTACCACCACTATTGACCCCTTCTGCAAAGTTAGTCTCTACGTACACATCGGTGTGTCGTTTGTAAGCGACTTGCAAGGCTACTGTCGTGTAAGTAGCCTCCGTGTGTAAAGCCGCCTTAACGCAATGGAATGCGGTGTACAAGATTATATCATAAGATCTTCAATGGATCGAGACTTTAGTAAATCATGATTTGTACTGCTGTACAAAATTAGTTCTTGAATTTGCACGATGAAACTAAGTAGCGGCATGGGTGTGTGGAGTAAGCGGTAGTAGAGTCTGGTTGTGTGCGGGCAAAATGACGGGGTATATGACCCTGATGGTTTGAGGAAGGGAAGTTGCGGTTAGGTCAACAGTAGGGTGAGGATAATACATGCTCGCCGTGGACTGGACGCAGGGGTTGATACTGGTAGGGGCGAGGGTCAAGACATTTTGGGAGTTCTTTGCCGTTTGGAGATCAAAGGAATTGAGAGCATAAAGCCAGGGTGAGTGCAAAGGGTCGGAAGGGTTTTATGGCGTGAACACGTCCAGTGTGTCGGTTTTCCACCTCCATTTGAACCAGAGGGCTTAACATTTTGAGTTCTAATGTTCTCCCTCCTTCCACCCTAGAAATGCGGCAACTGTGAACTGGGAGTGCTTACGAGGCTCAGTACATTTAAGAGGCGGGGAATGAGAAAACAGTGTAGTCGTTCACCACCGTTTGGCCTGCGGTCAGTTCTTGCTATTCTGGAAACTTTATCTAGACTTACTTAATCGCATTCTGGATTACTTTAATTCCTTTGCCTCTGTCTCAGAAATAGTGAGATGTGTAACTCGTCTGCTGGAGTTTGCATTTATGGGTGAAAGTAAGCACATATTCTTTCATTTGAGTATTTATTTGTTAGTTTATTTCTTTTTTATCGTATCCTCTTACTTCTGCAAAACCTAATTGAGGCGAAGATTGATCTGCAGTATAGGTTTTAGTATCTTTATGCTAACAAGGTTTATGCATGCTGATATTTTCAATTATGCACTGGTACATTTTGCTTTTTGTTATAATTTGCGTCTCCCAACTCTTTAACAGTGCTCTGTGTTGTTCAATTTTTAACCCTTGTAATGCCTGGCATGACTAAGGCAATTGGATTCATCAATTTTGTTTTGAGCAGCTCCTCTCTTCAACCTATTTAATGGATACGATGTATGTTACCAGTTAAGAGGTAGTGTATTCCTTACCAAATCACTGATCATAGTGGAGCCGCGCCGGCGCTAGCTTGCGATCAGGATCTCCTGTCGTCACTTCGAGCCGAATCGCTGTCCCTATTATTCTGTTATTCTTAAATATCAGAGTATCCGCTTTAAATAGTACATTGTTTTTACTTTGTTGATTAATAATAAACTTATTCCTATTTTGATTATTATCATCTACCAATGGTTTTGTTTAAACACATTTCGAAACTCAGTATAAAAACTTTTGAAATTAATTTCATACTAAAAACATGAGTACCTATATAATGTGTATAAATATTCGCAGATTTTTGGTTAAGTAATTAATTGACAATTTTTTGTATAATGTGTGATAAAAGATACTTTTAACGAAATATTTTATTTTTTAATATTAAAAATATATTTTTCCATTTTTAAAACTTAGTTATATAATGATTTTTCAACTAATTAGTACACTAGAATACTTCATGCCTACCAAATTTCGACTTTCCTACTTTAACAAAATCCATTTATCAGCGGAAGCTTATATTTTAAAAAAGCGTCTCAATTATTTTTGCGGGAGGTTGAAGATTGCGGTAATGGAGTTTTCTGACCTTGATTCAACTTAGCTCTTCCGTGTTTTGTGCAAACTCTGATAGGAAGTACTTATGCTTACGCGCGATATTGAAAGTCGTAGTTCATGCGTCGTGTTCGGCTCTAAATTTCCGATTCCATTAATTTATTAATTTAAATAATTATAATTTTAAAGAAACTTTGGAAGTTATTGAGTGAAATATATGAGCTAACGAGTTATCCTCCGTTAGGGTTGAGGATGAGGGAACATTTTGAATTGGCTGCCATTGTTTTAAAGAAAATTTGGTATTCCCTGTTTTTCATCAACTTAGGTGGAGTTTTTGGATTTTAAGGCGTGAAAACGTTTGGACGTACCAATCTATAAACTCAAAATTAAGTTCCATTTATGAATTTCGGTGACGAGCGCGCTGATTTTCATGGAGAAATTTGTCATAAAACATATACTGGGAAACCTGCCTCCACGGCTACTTCCCTAAAGCGGTCACCTCTTTAAGAGGCTTCTTTTTTGGGAACGGAACGTATTTCCCTTACATATTAAAATGAAAACTTTCCCTCGCTTCATCAGGCACCTCCTCAAGCGTCCATTATTCAATGCGTCCGGTGGTGGCCGCTTAATACAGGTCTCATCGTTAATTTCTTGGGAGAGTTCTGGTACGCCGACCCCTACTTCCTCCGTGGTCTAGTGAAATACTTCAGATGAGTAAGATCGTCGCGTTACATTGTTTTTCGTCTGGAGACAAAAACAACATCACTTGAAGTATCTAACAGATATGAGCAACGTGAAATAAAACAGATTTGGTGATCATTGATTTGTCTTATTAAATTCCTGTTTGGTTGGTTATGTGGTAGTGAGACCGGTAATGTTAAAAATTGGAGCCGTCAATAATATGGGAGGGGCTGGAAATGATTACTTGCGCATTCGAGGAAGTGTTGAGAGTACATTTTAGCGTACTTCTCGAGGCTGGACTGTTGATAGTTAAGTCAATTGAATCCTAAGTCCCGTCTCAATTCATTCCTCACGCCCAGGTCCTTCTTCAGGTTGTCCAGGCTTCATGAAGTCTGTCAAAGTACCGAAGTGATCTCTCTCTCGCCGATTTCACCTGCGCCGTCGGTGAGCTTACGTTTCTCGAAAAGTATTTCTTCAAGTAAAAAACTGACTCAATCACCAGCGGGCCATCTCGATTTCGTCCAGTCCGCGTAGGTTCGAGTCCGAATGAGACATCAATCCGAAGAAGGAGACTTCGCGACAGTCTAGGGTGCTTATTTTGGATATTTACTAAAGTTTTGCCAGCCTGTCAGTCAGGGAACATTTGCTAACAACTTTAATGTCTGGCTGAGCACACCCAATGCAGAACCCTAGTGCCAAGAAACCCGGAGTTAGTTTGTTTTTTGCTTGTAAAGGGGGCCACGGCCTGCCGCGATGAAAACACCGGTTATCGCTCACATACTGACGTTGAGCATCGTTAGGCTCGACTCCAATTTGGATAAATGATCCGTAAACTGTTGACGATGTCTGCGAGTTGTACACAGGATGTGCGAAATGATCTCGGCATTCAAAGCACAATTAATTATGAGTACTTGTTTTATTCTAAGATGGCGGGTAAACTGGCCGAAGCCTATCAAAACACCCCAAAAACAATTACTCCAGTTGGGGCGTGGAGGAATAGTATGTGTTGTAGGACAGAAGATAATGGATATAAACTTCGTGTTTGGTAAGGAGAATTAAAGAAGAACAAATATGAGATAACGTGTAATTGAGTGCCCGTTAGTTTAAATTTGCGGAAGGGAACGCTTTTGTGGGAGAAGAGAAGGGCAAGCTATCGTGGACCTTTGGGTGCAGACCTTTAAAGCAATTTTAACATTTTTTAGTAAATTATTTCTTTATTAATACTGTGGTTGTTGCTCTAGTGGTTTCTCTATGTATAACACATTAAGAGTAATACTTCTCGAGCCGTATTGAACGTTAAACGCTTGATGGCGTCCGTTAAGTAGGCCAACGCACCTTGCGGGTTTAATTTTCTCAAAAATCCTCCCCGCTCCCCAAATGTGTTATCCCTTGTTTAAGCCAAAACTCTTTTCATGGCTTCAATTTAATAGTGATGAGGTGCGGTATGATAAATAACTTTTCGGAACATATTTTGAATTTTCTTAAGCTACCACTTTTGCCGTAGAATTTTAACCAAATTGTTTACGATTTATCCAATAACACCAAAGCGTTGAAGATTAAAATCCTAATCAGCGGAAGGGAGAAGCTGAATGTAGAAGTCACTCTGAGAAGAGAGAAATAGGAGCAAGTGGATTCCTTCACCTATCTTGGAAGTGCCATCACGTGGGGTGGAAGAAGTGCAACCGACATCAAGCGGAGGATAGCCCAAGCTTCATTCAAGCCAAGCCAAACTTCAAGCCAAGGCGTTCATAGGAAAATAGAAGCCTTCGAAACCTGGTGCTGGAGGAGGATGCTAAAGATAAAATGAACGGAAAAAATAAGAAATGATGATGTATACAGAAGAATAGCAGAAGGAATTACCATAAGGAATAGTAGTTAAAAGAAGATCAAGATCGATTGGACACACACTGAGACATGGGTTTGTGAGGAACATAAATGAAGGCAAAGTAAAGGGAAAAGTCCACCGGGGAAGACCCATGAATAAGTTCAAGGATCAAAGAAAAAAGAAAGTAAATAGGAAGAGATACCAGGAGGCAAGGGAACTAGCATCAGACAAGGAAGGATGGAGGGCTGTAGTCAACCAATCTTAGGATTGAACGACCAATACGATGATGACCAATGTGTGTGCAACTGAAAGCCTGCCTAGGGAATACAAAATGTTCTTTGATTGTTGTATCCCTCGGTTTCGGCCAGAATGATCCCCTTTCGGAAAGTCTCCGGAATCGCGTTCCTCTGGGTAAACAGCAATGCTGCTTCTCCTCCTTTGTGTTGCCTCATGTCATCGATTTCCCGGGTCTTTGCGTGATCACCAGATCAAATCAAACCCACGGAACAGTAAATATTTGTTTCAGCTCTAAACCCCACCGAATGCCCATATTGGGGTGTCGAGTCCAAGGCATGGGGATTGACTCTTCCTCTCCGTGAGAAGCGTATCACCCGTGGCTCGCTTATCCCGAGCAATGGGGCCCGTCTCTATGTCATCAGATACGACGAGGAAGTAGCAACTGACTCATCTGCTGGCATATTTAAAGAGTACTTATGATAGCTTTAAAATGTAAGGCCAGTGAAGAAAGGCAGGGGAACAGGTCCACAGTAAGAATTCAAAGATAGGAGGAAAATCACGCCCAAAGTTTTTCAATAATATTTCAGTAGAAAATGTATTTCCAATTAACTAAAATGGACTTTTCGACTAATATTGGTCCTTTAAAACAGGATTCAGGATCTCGGATAGAAAGGTACACCTGTGGTCTTCTTCTGTTTTTTCGTCCAGATTGACCAATATAGAAACACTTGCAATGAGCACACTTATATTCCTACACGCAACTTTCATTTATGGAATTAACATTGTCTTTTAAATTGTACACCAGTCGTCCCGAAATTTTTTTATAAAAGTAAACCCTGTATGTGTCATTGGGGATGCTTTCCTTTTGTCGGTGAAATAACATACTCCTTTTCGTAAGTCATATTGAAATACATGTTCATGCATTTCATTCGTTTCCAGTGTAAAACCGGCTTGACCGTTTGAAAAAACATCATTCTTTTGGAATCATATTGAACTTTGCCAGTGCCTTCTAATACAAGAGAGGTCATATGATGCGGAAACTGAGCTAAATGGATGACGATGCAGGTGCACGTTTTATGTAGCTCTGAGTTGGAGTTCTTCTTGTGAGAATGAGCCGAGAGATTCCAATCTGGTCGTAAATTGTTGTGTTTGCCCGTCTGATACGTAATTGCACCGAACTGTTTGATGCATGTTCATTTGTCTGTACCACCTCTTGCGATATCGCCGAAGATGTTATTGCGCCTTGGCACGGGCAATAAATGACCGAGCTATTTCTCTATGGTCATGAAATATGTAGTTTCCCTAAATGGCTGAGATCAATCATCATTAAAATCGACGCTACGATACTGCTCATCCTATTGCACTGCGGCGACTGAACTCACTAGTTCACTCATATACGAGATCACTTGGAAGGTCGATTTGGGCGTGTATCATTTCAACTCCAAAACGCGATCGCAATCGATAGCGTCAGAATCCGTTACTTGGATGGAGTAGCCACTGTCCTAGTTGTGGAAGCGATTATTGAATAACGGTTCAGTCGATCGAATTCATGAGGAGTAAATTGGAGGGCGCCTTGAATACGATGTATATGGAAAAGGTTTGTTCACTTAAATTGATCCTAGTGATGTGTTAACTCTCCGTTGAGGTAGGTATTACTTTTTTCTTTCCTAAGTTGGAGTTTGTGAAAGATTAGAACTACACGTTGAGGTACTTACATATGAAAATATTGCCTTTACCAAGTTGACGTGAGTGAAAGTTGAAGACTTAACATCGAGGTGCACGTGATACTTTTCCCTTATAAATTTTATATTTGTACAAGTAAAGACTCTTACATTACAGTATGTACGATGATTTGAAGTTGAGTTTAGTGCAAGATAAGAACCTCACTTGGAGATGAGCGCAAAAACCTTGCCTCTTTAGAATGTTTTAGTATGATAATATAGAAATTAATTTATCTTCAATCACAGGAGAAGATAATGTTCTCCATTATATAATAACCTTTCCCATTACTCATTGTAAAAGTTGAACGGGGAAGACCTGCTAGCTCCAAAACATCAAATTTGTATCCGGCGTACAAAAGTTCGATAATGAGAAGGTATTGTATTTCCATTTGATCATTAGATGATATTTCCTAAAGCCAGCTTTTTATATAATTTCTGCACTCAATGGGGTTAGTAATAATCCTCCGAGCCAGGAAGTTCCTCTTCATGACTCGACTGTGGAGTATCCGGAGGATGGATCGCAAAAAACGGACGAATTACTCCCAGCGTAACATCAAGGGAAACATTAAAAGTGGAAAGATGAGATGCAAGGGATTGAAGCGAAGAGAAAATGGTAGTGTCGGACCTCGGAAACGAATGGAATGGGTCGCAAAATTCGAAAAAGAGGAGGAATATTCATTTGGACAATAAAGAGGGCATTTGAAATGGTTTTCTTGAAATTTTATAATTGTTTCATCACTTTATTCGTTGACGAAGGAGCGCTTGTTACGAGGTTAATTAACTCTTGGTAAACATTGCGTCGATTTCATTAGATGATTTGGATTGGGAAGTATACCGAGCGAAGGAGAAGCAATGTAAATATCTGCTACGATTGAGGTGGATTGAAGTACATAGTTAACTTTACAGTTGATGATGAATGGTGGAATAGAGACAAAACTCGTAGGAGGCAAAATTTATCGAGCCTCTTCACCTTTGTCTTCATCGTAATGCTGTCACATTAAATTATCCAATCATTCTTTTCATCACGATTTCATTTCAACTGACAAAATAATAGGAATTTCGAGTCACGGTTTTCATTGAGGGTATGACGTAGAGAATTAAGTCTATATCTAAGTTCATAGATATTATTTCGCTTCTTCTTTGGCTCTTTTTCTTCTCTATGGCTCATTTCGCTTTGAATATTTGTAATGTGAATGTTCCCTTTCCCAGTCGCGGGCGAAAATTTTGGCCCAATATGCTAAGTTGTGATATTTTTAAGCGTTGACAACAAAACGTGGAGCCGTACTATGAATTTAAAAAAGTAAGTGGAGGTGCTGGGATTTGAACCCAGGACTTTCAGCATGCGAAGCAGACACTCTACCACTGAGTTACACCCCCTGTTATCTACTAGGGTTGCTTATTGGGGTATAACTCTGGTTATAAGGAAGAAAGTTCGAACGTGGCGGGGAAGTGTGTAGAAATGGAACTCGTTAGTAAGTATCACGCGAGTCACCTCTCCGCTTCCACTCCGAGTCCACTTGGAGAACTACGTACTGCGGAATGTATCATTCGCACACCAAGCACTAAGGCCGCTGCTACTTTTTTTCCCACCCAGACCATACGGCGTGATTGTCGTCATGGACCCGAAGTAAGATCTTGGTAACGGTTAGAATTGCGGTCCGGAATATTTTTTATCCCTTCACTTTCCAAGTAATTGATTTTCTTCCTCAAAGCATCCGCTCCAAAAACTGCCAGTATAAGTGTCTGAGACAGACGGATGATGGATTTTGCATTTATTGTATTTTCTGTGAAATTAATAATTTCTTCTACTTATGTGAGAAAAATGTGCAATGCTCATCCGTGAGAAAGGTTCTATTCATTGGGGTAGTTATTGACAGCTGTAGATTCTTCGCTAAGCGTCTTGATAAGGTAAGCGGAAATATATTTCAATACTTGGCTCATAGGTGACAGCGGCTCCAGTGAACCTCTGTTAAGAATGCCATGCTAGAATATATTTCTCAACGGATTTACTCTCTGTTATTACCCGTGTACAGTCATAAATATTGCACTTGGTTTTGCTTTGCTGTTATTTATATGGAGCACAATGGGGCTATTTATATTAAATTATTTGTCCCGTTTTTAAAAATACTGCGCATAAACTAATGTTTTATTAATGCTGTTATAGTCTTGAAGGTATGAATTTAATTTAAAAGTCGATTTTACCCTACCTTTTAGCACCATCTTCTTAATTTTATCAAATATAAATTCGAAAACAGTCTTATTAAGCCCTTTTATGGTGGAAAATGTCACCAAACGGTTTTGTAGATTTTTTAAAATTATTATGTCAGTAAATCTTCGTTACATGTGAAAATATTTAGTCCTCAACCAATGTTCAATATTTGTGATTGGCTCTCGTATTTTTGGGATTTTTCTCTCTTTCAAAGTTATGATTCGTTTCTTCGATAAATTATGTTCGAACATTTGAACACGTATCTCCGTTCTTGCGAATGGTTACATCGCTCTGAGATAAGAAATGGTATGTCCATATTCTATGGGCATTTGTGAACGTTCTTTTCCCTCTGGGTGGCTTTTTTACCAGCAAGTTTACAACAAAACATGCAGCATGAGAATATCGACGAAAACTGCAGGTGTATTGTTACCGGTTTAAACAGCAACCGATCCGTCTCAGCCGGCTCAGCCGGCTCAACGCTTACTCGTGACAAATATTGCGTCATAATATAGTCCTGCACAATTTCTTTCTTGTGAAACGCGCGAAAGTAACTTGTCAGTGAAAATCCGATCTACCTCACGCACTTGATTGGTTACTTGGACGAGCATATGTATGGGAGGGGAATGGAAGGGGAATGCTTGCGCAGACTGATAAGAATGAATAGGTGTGACGGACTGAGGAAGTGGGAAACGGGATCAATGTGCATGAGAGTAAAGATAATGTGAAAGAGAACGTAAAAGGGAAGGAGAGATGGCGTTTGTGTATTACATATGCTAAGGTCGCTCAATATATATTGTATTCTTCCTTCGATATAGGTATTCGCAACGCAAACAAGTCCGACTTAATGATGATAATTTTATGTATTCTCAATTAGCATAGCATTAGATGATTAACGTTTTTGATGTTTTGTCAGGTGATTTGTGATCAAAATGGTGGCTGGCACCGCATATTCGCAGATTTTCTTGGATGTACAATGGCGGTAAATCCTCAAGTAGTACAATTAAAAAATAATTAATGGCTGCCATGTAGCGGAAATGGTTGCGAATTCTCATATCGATAAAGCTATGATTATGTCGAATCGAACGACCCTGATATACGCAACATATTTCATGCACTTGTAAGCTAATTTGAGAAAAACTGTTTAAAATATTCCATTGGTTTGACCTCGTTATATGGAAAAAAATTTCATGTTTTCAATTTCAAAAAATATTGTTCACATACCTTGTTACTTTTCTAAGTATTTTCCAAAAGTTACGGGCCATTTTACATGGGATGCGGTAATGGCATGTACTCCAGGGAGGCCACATTTCAGAAGGTAGAAATTTTCAACGCAGAGACCTTATCAAAAAATATACAATTCATTTACATTGTTTCTCAAATAACTCAACTGCCCGACGCAGTTAATTTTTCATCACTGCAAATAAATCTTCGTTTGTGAGAGCTTTTTCAGCACATGGCGTGAAGAAAATAATTCATTAAATATATTATTTGTCAACCAATGAGAATTTCAGACACACAAAAAATAGTTTTTATGTCATTATTGCGAATTTACTTCATGCCTCATACAGTCGCTTGGATTTTAAAAAAATCACTATAAGGTAACTATTACCAACAGGGAAATAATCTTGCTTAAAGCAACTGAAAGACGTATCGTGTAAAAAACTCAGTAATATTCTTTGATCGATTCTTGTTCGTTTCGTCGTTTCGATGATTAAATTAAATTTTTCTGTTTTATGCTATTTTTATCTGTAACATCTTACGTCATGGGCATGAAATATTTATTTAAATGTGTGTGTACATTGTTTGGTCTTAATGTGATCCATATTTTCTCTGGAAATATGCATAATCAATTTCATTTATCAACTTAAATTATACGAATCATAGTTGACCTTGTTATAAATTTACCACCGATGATAATCCAAATCAAGCTTATCATTACGTTATATCATTATGTAAGTATTGCCCCTACTGAATCGTTTTCTTTGAAGAGGCCAAAATCTCGTTTTTAGTTAGGTTACTTAGCCATTCCTGCTAAGGTAAAAGCAAAATATAACGTTGCTTAGCTCGGCTTCATCCGAAAGGGCATCTTTCAACCAAGTAATTATTACTCAATAATCACTTTAGAACCTTCAAGGAGGTGTGATAATTATGATAAAATGTATTCGGTTAGCTCATTTCTCACAATTTCTCTCAAGTTCGGAGAGAATTTCGCCGTGTGTTGGACAGGAAACCTAAACAGATACATCCCGGCATCTTTCAGGGTAAGCCGGGACAAACTTGCCCACTGGGCGGGTGTTCTAGCTAAACCCAGATTGGGATTAGGCCACCCCACCGTAGTTATTTGTGGGCTATTGAGTAATCTAAGGAGCATGATAAGACCTAAACTGTTCGTAATCGAAGGGAAACGAAGATTTATCTTTAAAATAACTATCCATTCCAATTATTTGTCAATAAACTCATTATAAAATCCTCCAGCCGTGTAATTTTTACCTTTAAAGAAGCTACACATTCCGAATACTCGTCAATAAATTCACAGTAAAATCCTTCAACCGACAGTAATGATTCTTATTTCATCCATTGGTACAGACGACCACTATTGATGGTGCTTTATGGTAACTCTATCGTTCATCCGGCAGTTAGAACCAAAGTGAATCTCGGCAAATCATTTTAAGGTCCATTTTTATGTGCTCTAAACTTCAAGTCGTACAAATACATATTATATCATATTCTTTTTTTCAAATGTCTACTGAGTGGAGATTGCAAATGTCCATACGAGATGTGCTACATTCGCTCCATAAATTGTTGCCGTGTAAGACTCAACTATGCTTCATTGGTATCTCTGCTAGCGTGACTATGTGTGTTTTCCGCGTGGCGGGAGTGGTTAATTACCTCACGAGTGAAGAAAAATAACGAGTGCTATGCTTTCCATTTCCAACGATTTTCACTGAATTGTTGGACAATTTGCATGCGTTTCTGGTTAACGGGGAGTAAATTACGGTATAAACTCGGAATATACGATGGAAATATCAGTTTGGCGATTGGAATCTAAAAGAGTGAGGAATTTTCTATACTTCTTTTGTATTTAGCCAAGGATTGTTAAATTATTCATAACATTGCCAAACAAGTTGGTACAAAGACTCTTTCCGCGCACAATAAGCGACCACATTTAAAACCGAGCTTCACTAAATACACTCCCATTATACACGCCACCATTTCACCTCCCCAAACCTTATCCCTTACATCTTCTCAGGTCTGGTCTCCTAACATTTCCCTCCACACGTCCATACGGCGGCTCATAGGGTAATGTAGATGAAAATCTTATGGTAGAAATAATGAAACTGTCCCAATGTGTTTGGCTTCTCTTGTCAATAAAATAAAGTAATTATTTATGAAAAAACTGCGAGGTAATTTTTCGTTTTAGTTTGAGGTATTTTTTTCGTTTTTAAGTCTTTCCCATAAGAAATGCCTTCAATGATAACATGTAATGGCTTTCCAAAATTTATTAGCTCTTTTTAGAGTTAAAGATGCTAATTTACCCTGAGAGTTTTGGCCTGAGCGAGTGCTGAATATTTTACACTGCGAAATTCGTTATTTTATTGCGCTAAGCGGGCTAATGATCGCGCGAGTCAGAGCTTCCCTTGTACTGGCCATATCATCCTAAATTTAATGAACTATCCCATGTTTGTTTTAATTTATAAAGTGTCTTAGGCGTAATTCCTGCGTATCACCTGTGAAGCCCTATCTAGCTTAACTTATGCGTATCACAACTGTATTTTCTCTTGGTTGGCCTAATCCGTATATCTGAGCCCTGAGAGTTCATTGTTCTGACAGAAGCAGGTAAATCCGCAGCTATCTAGGCATAGCAGCCGAGGATAAGTCTCTCTGAAACTTCAATGAAAGCGTGTGACTCTGTTTAATTTCCTCCATTTCTACGCTACAGCAGCATTAATGCCAATTTTCTTTTTTTCTTTCTCGGTATAAATCCTGCAAGTACTAGTGGAATAACTTAAGAATTTGCGTAGTGACAAAACTATGGTACTTAGCGAGTAGAGAAATAAATTGTGCTGTAAAAATTCTGACGTAACTTAATATGGAACTTATACTGGGTTTGCGATCCTGGTTTCATTGTGGATCATGGGGGTGATTTCTGTGCGGGAAGTTTGGTATGAACAGGGGCTGAACCCCGCCGGAAGCAAATCTATTTAGGGTACCGACATAAATATATGTAAAAATTAACTATTTTTGAATCTTTAAAAACTTCAAAAATGGGCCAGGTAATGTAGTTTTGTTGCCATAATTTTCAAACTTTTAACAATGAAACCTCACACCATTAGCCTCGGCCCAGGTTCCCGGTATGTCAGCAATAAAAATATCCTAGGCCTCCCTCCAATTCAAAGTCCACTATCCAGTGGCAGATGATAGCGTAACCTTTGCTTTAAAGGAACAATCTTCCTTGTCGTAGAGCAGATAGATACAAAGAGTCATTGGTATTAGAAATATTAACATTAGAAATTCTTTATCTTTCTTTATCTCGTGCTTCAATTCAATGGAAAAACTTGGTGATGATAAATTTGAAATAATTTCGAGAAGTGCTATGGACTGCTTTAGGCAAATTGCTCCAATCAAAGTTCTTATGATTTAGGGTTTTCGCTGTCTGAGTAGTCAGCCACTACTTGGAGCAACGATATGTATCGGGGACGATATTCCGTTAGTCCTAATTTGACTTCTCTGAATTTCAAAGAATTTCCTGTGAATTCTGACGTCTAAATAATTCTCAATTCAAAGTTTGTCAAAGTTAGGCTGGGATTTGCCCTTATATTCTTGCGTAGAATGAATAGGAGGTTAATGACCCTAGATTGATCTGGGCCAAAACACGTATTTCAATCCACAATTTGACTTTTATTTAATCGGTCACGTAGGTCCTCATAAGCAATATTTACAGTTTTATGTTGCATTAATGTAATTACATCGCGTTATTAAAATACACCAAATGAGAAGCATTTCTGAAAAATATCCTCACATTGCTAGAAGAGGTAAATAAACCTAGCCAATTAACAAATTGAAGTAAACCCAAAGCAGGTTCTATTTGCTCTTTAGAAGAGATACATCGCGGCTTACTATATATAAAATAATTCAGTGCTTTGAGTTTCGAAAGGCACTTCCAACTTTTCAAAGCAACTTCCAACCAATTTTTACTAAACAAGAAACATCTCACAGAATGTCCATCACTACGAATATATTAGGCAGTCGTCACTTAACACACCTTAGCGTGATAGTATATAAATGAGCCTGTATTATCATCTCACTGCTATATTTTTTACATAAACTTAATGCACTTTAATGAGCATACATTTGGAGCATATTCTTACTTGAAAGTGAAGCCTTAAAAGTTAAAGCTACGGAGCGAAAAAAATTGGAAACACTCGAGAGGAGCGGAGCGCGTGCAAATCAATTTTCGGTCTGATGACTGCTGATGAATGACAAATGTAGTAGAATGTCTATATGGGTGATAAGCATTTCTAAAATCAGGTATCGATTAGCAGTAAGAGAATAAGTGGTCGGCGATTCGGTCGTGAAGGTTTGGGAAGCTCCTTCATCGTATATTTCCTCGAAATACGCAACATGTGCATTTCATCATTCTTTTTCACTCCCATTGGGCCCATGGGTTGGCAGGAACTACTTAGAGAAAGGTTGTACTCACGCTTTGACCAGAATTGGTCCGAATTGACCCTCCATGGGTCCGGTGATCCCTGACTCGAGGACGTACTTCGGCAGACCGCACGACGCCAACCCATAAAGTGAGTCAGAGGGACACCTAATCCCAAATATTTGGGTAACGGGCTCTCTCGATTCGCAAAGAAGTGCGGTAGGATTTTGCAAAAGCAAAACCGACGGCTACTCGTCTCTGTTGTTTGGGTAACCAAACTAATACGAGTACTTCGGGGAGGCGGAGGCCCAATTGAGGTCCTTTTGACCTCAATCCGCCTCATTGGTGTCGGCCTCGAAGGGGCTGCGGTTCCGCTATCCTTCCCTTCCCATCCCTTCCTTCCACCTCTTCCAAGTCCCTGGGTATAAGCGAGAGCTTGCAAACCGGGGACGGCAGTTGTAATCCTGCGGCGAGAACCAAAATGCCTGCCATTGGGCCTTTCAAGGACAATAAATACATCTCCGTAGAGGTAAACTGGATCCAGAAACTAGCTTTGCCATGCATCACTCCACCACCGCCGCATTCTATATCAGACCCCCCTCCCAGCAGGGTCCGTCGCTTCGTCAAACAGCCAAAAAGATCAGCCAAGAAGGACCCTATTAATTTTCCTTTATCGGCTCGTCTCAATTTACCCAACATATTTGGTAAACCATAGAAATAAATTACTGTTAAAGCCGCCTCAAACGCTTCATTTTATTGTCCGTTTTTATTGCGCAATTTTATAACGGAGAGTACAACGGAACACTAAGAAGCACCTAAACTTTCAGGCTTGTCGCTCGATAGTTCCTCTGATTTTGAGAATCAAAACTCTAATACCTAGTAATGATACTATAAAATATTGTCTTACCTCTACTAAAGGTACTTTGTTAGAGACACCCTTTCTGGGAAGTTCTTTATCGGAGAAAAAAATATATTCTTAATACTTGACGAGTAAATGGTACCTGTCCATCGCCATTTTTACTGTCTAGAATTTTCTTGAGTTCATTTCAATAACAGCTTTTTAATAAAAACATTTATGAAACCTTTTATATTTTGTAGCATCCGATTCAATATCAAATGAATTAATTAGTTCTTCATAAGCAACTTATTTATACTCATCCGTACGCTTATTACTTTTATTTTCCACAAAAACGGGTCATTGCGATATATTAAGGTGAACTTGCTTAAAATTTTGCGGGAAACTTCTCGGGTCATGCTTAGTAATGGAAGTGCAAAATTGGAAGTATGAGTTGCGATTGAAACTGAGAAGGAAGACTCCTCAAACACGGTCCAACTTACTAGCAGTCATGCCTCCACAAGATCAGAAAATTCTGTCTTCAACATATATTCCTCGAGCCATGCATACGACGGAACAGGGACGTCAAGTCCGTGGATCTCAGTCACACACGCTACATTATACTCTCTATTTTAAACCTGTTTTATTGAAGCGAATTATAAAACCGAGCGTGTGTGGCGGCCTTCAGTTCGATTCGCGTTAGTTTGGAACTTGAAACTTAATAAGATGAACGTTGAGGAAGCAAGGGACTTATCGCATTCCGTTCTACATTTTTTCTAAATTACGTTCTGTAAACAATAGTATTAATCCGCACAGAAAAGGAAGTTGAAAGATCTAAAAAAAAACGCTAGTTTCTAAATTAAATAAAAACTTTCTCTTCTCCGACGAATGGTTTTTTCTCGATGAATAAATTCAACATCTACGAAATACCGTAATAGCCAGTGTCGCGCGGAGTGATTCCACACCAGGCATGAAGCCCTCATCCCAGCAGAAATCTGAGCTGTGAACGTTACCCTGGAATGCCAGGTGCAGGCCGAAAAGAGTTAGGACCACATTGCGCGTTTAGAACCAGATACTAGGAAAGTGCTAATGGAAAAACATCCTACCATGCATCACACTACTTAAGATGCGACTTCTGGTTATAATTAATGCGGCACAAATAGCACTAAAAGATACTACTAGATCATATATAGATAGATAATATTCAATCATGCAAGAGCTATATCATGCCGGAAATTGCATTCGAGGTGAGTAGCTAATAGTGGTGTTAAAATATTTAGAACAAGTGCAAAAAACTATTTTACCTACCCAGGGTCAAGATATCCTAAAACTGATTTACCGCGATTATTATGGTTCATTATTCTACGTGGAAAAAATTACACTTTACATCTATCGGTTCAGAAGTATATTTCCTTAATCTTATGTCTGTGATCGTTTCTACCGTAGTAGTTTGGCTTTAGCAAAATATGTTGAACTTCCGCAAAAAATAGCCTACGTCAAACTTTCGTAAAAGATTTAATAAATATATTTCCCTTTGTTGTTGTTTTGTTGAATGTTTTTCCTTTAATTTTGTTGTTTTGTTTTTCTATTGCATTTCAGGTGCTTCGTCAAAACATCCATTTGTATTTCATAATGAACGTTGAAAGTCATTGGGCGAACGAACTGAAAATTCTCTGAAGTGTTGGTGATTTATTAATCTAAAATCTATCATTTGTCGTTCAGTTAGAATTCTTAATATTCTGCTGGCTTATAGGATTTAATGAAACATTATCATCAATTTCCCGCATACAATCCCGAATTCACTTTCACCGAAACCGGAATCATGGCATGCTCGCCTCTCATTATCCGATATATTTACTGACTGCCATATACCCCCATTTGCGCAAGTAAGCGTGATTTCATCCTCCGAAAAACATCGCTTTAAATCGCGGGAATGAGAGATTAGCGTGAGTTCATCGTCATAATGTGATTTGACAATTTTCCGCTGTTTTGAATATTTTTAATGTGTTAAAATCGCTGACTAAAATGATAAGCAGCTTATTTAATTCCGTTTAATATGTTACTTATGGTGAAAACATGAAGCAAACTTTCATATTCCGGATCTCTGGATTTCCAAAAATTATTCTACACTCGTATTGTTAAAACTAGTCATTTCGAGTGTAAAAAAGTGGCAGCGGAAAATAATCAAGCCTTTTCATTGAGTGTTTGTAATACCCTGCTTCATCGAAAGACTACGATTTGTATCACAAATAAGCTATCACCAGAGAAGGTTAGAGATGTGTAACTGATCCCAACTTTCCAATAGTTTCTTGGGCTTGTGAAGAAGCAGTTAAAAAATTGTGCGAAAGTCTGTTACTAGTCCCGGGTGACTCAAAATCAGTGAAACAGGTTATCATACTACGCGAGGTAATTGTGGCGGAAGAAGTGGCTTCGTATTAAGAGATTAATAGCTATTTAAAATTGATGTTTATTCCACAAAGTGGGAAGAATCCGTTAGAGTGCCTCTGCCAAAGGAGATTCCCCATGTTACTCTGTCGTCATCTGTATCGAAGTGCCAAAAATTTTGCAAAAGCGTTAGAGAAGACTACTTGTAATGAGGTGCGCACATTTTCAGATGTGCGGTGCCATTAATTTTAATTAAAATTCCTTTCTTTGTGTAAATCGAGTGTAGACTTGGTCTGAAATACATTACAAACGCAGAAAATCCGTCGGACGACTCTGTCAACGCCTTAAGGTCGATGTGGAGAGAGGAGCATATGGGATTGGGCTCGCGGAGAGTTATATTTTGGCTCGGATGTATTTCATTCCGACCTCGTTTCTCTCTTTCCGTCCCGAACATCCGTGTCTCCCGTCTTCTCCTTTTTAACCTGCCAAGAATTTGCGGTCAATGAATCTCTTAATTAGACCGGCTCCGTTGGGATGACTTTCGGTGTATGATTTAAGTTCTCCTGAATTTTAACGCCAGAACGATATGGCTTCTTCTTTGGAAGGAAATAAGACCCGTGTTCTATCCTTCGATGGGATAGCTTGTGTCTGAAGGCCCTGTCTTCTCTGCCCTAATGATAAGTAGGAAAGTGGTGCGAAATGTCATTTATTAGATGCAACGCGAATGAGCCGGTCACGATTTGATAGCTTTTCGCTAAGTCTACGTTTCGATTTTCAATTCAGTGCTATTTATCACGCAGTATAATACAACATGAGATGTAATTTGTAATGATTCGATTTCATTACGGTATTTTTCATGTCTAAATATAATATTTCATATGATTATAACGACTCTTAACAACCACCAAAGTAACTGTGTGTAATTTACAGTGGAAAAATCATTCGCCTGGACTGGGGATTGAACCCAGATCCTTCGATTTCACGCCGAGAGCTCTAACCAATTAAGCTACCCAGGGGCCCGATTTTATAACTTAACGTTCGCGCGTAAAAGAGTCATTCACACTGAATTATGGGTAATATTTCGAAAACAATTGCCGATGCCTATTTTGTAACTTACGTTTGAACGTATTTTGCCTTAGGGGGTCTCCATTAATTACGTGAGGCGTTTTGGGGCGGAGGGGGTTGAGGCGAATCTCAATCAATCTCACGTGAGGGAGAGGGGGAGTCTCGGCAAATATCACGTAATTTTTTACCACAAGAAACAGTCTAAAATTGCGAGAAAACTGGGCTAAATTAAGTAAAACATATTTCTCCACTTAAATATGGCTAAATTCTACACAATAAAATTTATCGCGGTTATACGAAAGCCACAAAGTAGCACAGTAGCCCCTCGATTGTTTAGCCACCACCGGCCAGCCAAACTCGCGACTCGACGAACGCTGCGGCGTATGAGCCGTTTTCGTAGTCTTAAATAAAAATAATTAAACAAATTATATTTTTTTAAATAAATCCAACGCAATCAAGCACAGATTAATGTATTTACACTAAAAATACTCATTTTGAAAAATCTCACGTGAGATTAGGGGGGAGGGGGGTCGAGCCAAATCTCACGACATCTCACCAAGGGGGAGGGGGGTCGTAAAATCGCCTCACGTAATTAATGGACAGTACGCTCGAATTACGCTCGCTCGCTCGCACGCTTACGCTCGAATTCTCGTCTTTGACAACAAAATTCCTGTCGAAGCGGCCATTCTCAATCAAAGAAGGGTTTGTTTTGGTTTCTTAATTGACTGATATTTGAAGAGCGATACACCATTCTTTACTTCAATTACAATTGGTGGCCAAATGCTGTTCAGTAATATATTGGAAAGGTATTTCATTAACGTGAATTGTTTTGATTATTTGCCATATCCAATTGTCGTAAACTATCCTATTGTAGAGCTTTCTTTTCACTTTTTATTGCAGTTGGAAGTTCTAAATCTCATTTCTGCTAGGACATGGGTGTCATAGTTGGTGAGGAGAGTGAAAAGGTTTGTCCTTGATGGATTGCATGTGTGCTTATGGTGATGTTAACATATTTAGGTTAATAAGAGCTATGCTTCATCTCTTGAGATTGTGTGTTGTGACAGGTATTGTGCTTACAAATGCGTAACCAATGTCGGAGATGACTGATAGCAGCAACTATTACGTTCTTCCATCAAATGTTTTACTTGAAATTTGGATTCTATGTCAATTGAAATGGTATTGGTGACTTAGGATTGCTTTTGAGTAGTAAGTGTGGTTTCTTACGTCCTCGATAAAGGATAAACATTGAAGTGTTTCTCAATCTTAATTCAGTATCTTGCCATACCAAGAGTCCTATTTGTATTACTTAGCAATATTGTGTTCAAAATGGGTTTTTGCCACAATAATGAACCCAGCTACGTTTAAGGCAAGTGATAACTAATTAATTAGCCGTAGGCATTTGAATATTTGGCCATGACAAGGCTTATTCTTTTGTTTGAGGGTAAATTGTGTGATCGTTTTCGTCCATGTGAAAGGGTAATGATGATTCTGTGAAAAAATCTGTGTTGTTTTATTCTGGTTTACAATATTGTTTTATACAATCATATCCTTAAGTAGTTGAGACGAATATTGAATGGTGTTCAAGTGACTTTCAGCGATAGAAATGATTATACA
This sequence comes from Ceriagrion tenellum, assembly GCA_963169105.1. Classification (NCBI taxonomy): domain Eukaryota; kingdom Metazoa; phylum Arthropoda; class Insecta; order Odonata; family Coenagrionidae; genus Ceriagrion; species Ceriagrion tenellum. The sequence continues at coordinate 91,601,285 of OY720635.1, read as the reverse complement.
TGTTCTGTGATAGATTACTCGTATGTCTATGGTGATATTTCTGCAATAAGTGTATATTTTTTGGAAAAATGAACTTAAGATGCGTTATGTTAGTTAGTGTGTTTAAAGTGTAGTTATAAATCAGAAAATATCGTGTAAGACTGCAATTACTGACTACAAAACGGAGCTTGGTAATGGAATGGAAAATTCATGGCAGAAAGTCAGGGACATTATTAAATTTGTTTTCTTTGGAAGTCAGGTGATTTTCGCCAAAGTGAAAGCTTGATAATGTGCCTGTATGCGATGTATAGTGTTTTATTATTTAGCATTGATTAAATTGTGCCTCCTCACCCAAGTGTTTTTTGGATTTATTTGCCTTATTATCATTAGCAAAGGATGTTCTATTATTTGAATGATACTCAATTTATTTTTGGTGTTTCAGCTTGTTGTAGTTGTGGCAATTATTATGGAAGAGATGCCCTAAAAATCTAGCGGAAGGTATGATATATGCTGCAAGAAATAGACTTGTGAAAGTGATCTATCAAGCTCTTTTCAATTTCACTTGATGATAAGCTGGTCATCCTTGAATATAGCCTTGTAGGTGGATTAGTATATGAATGCTTTTGGGTAAAGGATTTTAGGAGGATAGGTTGTCGTTGTGTATCGATGATTGTCCTAATCAATTGATGTCGTAAATTGCAATTCACATCATGTACAAGATAATTTAAAGGGACTCTATCAAGCGTGAGGTTTGAACATTGACATTTTAAGAGAACCTTACGAGCTATATTTAAACAATGAAAAATAATGGGAAGGATGTGAGTATATCGCATTCTTATGAGAATAAAGTTTACTCTTGTAATAAGTATTGTTCCATTGGTCATTTGCTGTAACTATTTTCTTTATTCAGAAGAATGTTTTTCATCTCTATATACGCAGAATACTGTATTCGGGAAAAATGATGGTTTTGAAGTGGAATACGATGTGACATGAACGGGATAGGAATATAATGCTCTTCGAATACATAATCTTTATTGACTGTTACTGGTGAGATCTTCGTAAATTATGTTCTCCGGTTTCATAAATTAAGTCTATCATTATTCATTAAAGAAGGTTAAGGTACGGAAACACTCTGATGGATCATATTTTTTCTTCTTTTAACTTTTGCAAAAAGATTATAGATTTTATGAAACATTGCTAACAGGCAATTGAGGCCGGAAAAATAGATTTATCCACTAAAAACTTAGGATGGCAAGACATTAGGACTGGAATTATCAAATGAAGGCATTGACGAAAATTTATAAGACTCTTGAGAAAGTATAATTCGACTTCGTATGCATTGGAAATTTTAAAATTCTTCTTAATGGCCATTCAAAAATATTCAAAAGAAGTGCGATCATTCAAAACTAGTCTCATTGCGCATGCATAAAAGAGAAACAGGTGCAAAATATGCTGTACATCTGACAACAGCGTAACGTTCGACGGTCTGCTGTACGATCGCCCATATAAAATAGTTCGAAAGACTTCTCTCGAATTAAGTGAGCTCGATCGAAGGTGATCGGATCCCTAACGTTTGAACGTAAGCCAAGTTATAAAATCGGCCCCCAGGCGTCCTCTTCCACTGAGAATCTCACGAGGGCTTTAAGGAACAAGTTTCCCTCACAGGTAATGCGCATGTAATGCTAGAGGTACCCGTATGTGAGCGCTAAGCGCTACAGTTCACGGCATAAAGCCCAACATTAAACACAATTGTGGTTACTTTGGACATTTTCAAAGAAAAATGTGTGAAAACTAGTGAGTGACTTCGTTTAAGTTATTGCGCGGCTAGCTCTATAGTTCTTTGAAAAAGTCCATGGTAAACACCTTTGTGTCTGAAGTTGGGCTTTTTCCCACCCATCACCAGGCGAATGATTTTTCCACTATGAATTTCACACAGTTACCTCGATGGTTGTTAGCAAGCATTATAATCATTTGAAATATTATATTCAGTGTATGAAAAAATACCATTATGTAATCGAATCACTACAAATTTCATTTATATTCCTTTGGGCTATGGGTGGAAATAGCCCTTAATTGGCTAAAAGCCATAATTCCAAGATAGTTGTTTTTTATGAACAAATTTGGACTACAGCTCCAAAATCAATTGATGAAATAAGGTATAACATGGTTTATGTGAAGCAGAAATGTTAAGTGCTATTCGTGTATATTTTACGTTATAGCGTCATTGAGGAGTTCAATCGCAAAAGTTAAACAAACTTAAATGAAGTCCCTGTATTTTTTCGAATCGCTGAGAAAACAATTGAAATGTGCTCTCTATGACATACCTTTTCTTCTCCAGCTACCTTAATACCCATTTTGTTTCATTTTGGTTTCTCTTCCTGTCTTCACATTTCCCCTGTATATTTTTTCACCCCACAGTGCTCCACCCACTCCTACTTCCTCCTGTCATCTCAAGCACCCCCTCATTCTGTAAATTTAATTCATAGTTCTCCCCTCTACATCCAGGTCCTTTTCTTGTATCCAGCCCACTTTTCCTCGGAATCAACGAGAAAATCATTTGATAATAGAAGGTTCCCAACACGAAGATTTAAATTTCCTGTTAAATGAGACCCTTCACACTCGTAGCGAGGTGCCTCATTCGTAGGATTCCCCCTCCTCCAAAAAAATACCATTCGGGAAATATTTTCCCATTTTTACGATCCTGAGGTTATCATATCGAGTCTTCAGGAAATGAGAAACTGCGATATTCTGAATCGCAATATTTTCTGATCAGTAGGACTATCTTTTGTTCCTCGATTACGTATACTGACAAAAAGAAAGCTCTTCCAATATGATTATTATTGTCTTCGCTATTAATAGTTTACTTGCCACGCAAGTATGGATGGTCACGCACGTAACAGTATATGAAAATCCAAATGCTGCGTGATCCATCAACGGCCTACCAACGGGTGCTGCGTTTGTCTTTGGTCTGAGGTCTTATTTTAGCCGGTGAGGTACAACTGGAATACATAATCACTAACTTCACCATTCATTGGTCGTTCAATCCTAAAATGGGTTGACTACAGCTCTCCACCCTTCTCTATCTGATGCTTGTTCCCTTACCTTCTGTTATCTTTCCCTGTGTACTGTCTTCTTCATTTGGTCCATGCACTTGTTCCTGGGTCTTCTCCTGGGGACTTTTCCCTCTACTGTGCCTTCATTTATGTTCTTCATAAACTCATTGTGTCTCATAGCGTATCCAATCTGGTTCTTTTTTCTGAATGGTGTTCCGCAAGGTCCTTTCCTCTTCTACTCCTATGTAAACCTCATTTCTTATCTTTTCCCTCCATTTTACCTCCACCACCCTCCTCCAGCACCAAGTGTCGACGGCTTCTAGTCTTCTCAGGTCAGCTTTGCCAATGGAAAGATCAACTCCCGCTATTTAGGTGAAGAGGACACAAAGTGTGAAACCAGGGCCGTGTCAATAAAAACTTACAATAACAAAGTTATTTTCAATCTCCCGATTATGTAGAGAATCAAATGGTATGATATAATGGAGTCAACTAAGAATGTCATGGATGAATTGGGAGAGAGTTAGAAAAGAATGCGGTTTTAAGAGTCTTAAGAGGAAGATAATATGTAAGAAGCAATGCATGAACAAAATAAGTTTTTGAAGAGAGAAATTATAAGGAAATTATTAATAGAGCGCCTGCTTTAGAGGCTTTTAGGGAGTAAATTAGCTCTTTGACTGCCCTTTGAATTGGAAATGACGAAAATGTGATGAAAATTCGTTTTTGAGATATTTATTTAGCTTTTAACAGTAGTTAAAAAGTCTTTCTCAGTTAAAATAAACTATTGGAGAAATGAATATTTTATATATATATATATATATATATATATATATATATATATATATATATATATATATATATATATATATATATATATATATATATATATATATATATATATGAGATGGATGTTTAGTGTTAAAATGCTAAGAGAATGAGGTATTATTTATGCACCTTAACATCAGTTCCCGGAAATGTAAATACACCGGCAGAAGAGATTATATTTATTTAATTGGAATAAGCGGCAAGATATGTACGCACTTCTAATGAAAATGAGAAGCATATTTACGCATTCATGAGGGTAAACTGTATTATGCAATTACCAACGCGTTCTTTTTCAAAAACGAAGGGAGCGGAATGGAAATGTGTAGAAGCCTCCCAAGTTCTTCTTTGAGTTGATCGTAATTGCGTTGGGAACTTATTTTTAACCGTGACTCTCGACTCGACGAAAGACGGTTCTTATTCCTCTTGCCCAAAATTTTCTTTAATGTCTCGAAGGTCGTCAAATTAGTCTTGCACATCCTTTGGGACGAACTGTTCGTTCATCCGTGTAGAGGCCCCCGTTGGTCTCGTGGTGGGAAAATTACCATCGTTGGGGTTGGGGGAAGTTGGCGTATAAGAACCAGACAGATTTTGCCCTTGGGGTCTTAAAGAGAAGAATGAGCAGGGTTTAGTGGTAGGGATTATCCTGCTGTTGATTCCATTTTTTTCCAAGACCTAAGCCGCTGCCTCCATTTTAACCTTCCCCGCTGGAGGGCCCAAATCCTTAGTATCTTCTTCGTAACCCTTCTCCCTGTGCCATAGATACTCTATTCTCCCCTAGCTCTACCCTTTTGACCCCGTTTCTTATGTATGATTGATACCTAACGTGGCTCCACTCTTCTACGTCTACATCTATATAATACCCCACGAGCCACCGCATGAGCGTGTGGCAGGGGGTGTTAGGTCACCAACCGTGTAATGGTGTAAGTTTTTGGGGATGAAATGGTGACATGAATTATAGGAGTCCCTTTAGTGGAGCTTAATTTTCATTGTGGTTGCTTATTGTTCGCGGAAAGAACGAGTTTTTGTCCCTATCTGTTCGGCAGTGTATCTCTTATACTTTATCGCATCTGTCAGACCTAGAGATGTAGTGAAGAGTCATGATGATATTCTCTATGTCGCTCTGAAAAATATCAGTTCCGAATTTATCAAGCAACCTAAGCTATGTCTAGCGTGTAGCCTCAAAGTCTCTAGGGGCTCCCACCTTAATCCCTCTAAAAGTCGTGAGAAACTATATAAACACTCGTAGCAGTATTTAACGAAGAGCGCTGCTTTCCTTTGTATTTTATTAAAGTTTTTGGTTAAATCTATTTGACCAGGGTCCCAAATGCTCGCGGTGTATTGGAGGTGTGGCCTGACCAGAGCGAAGTAGCATCTCTCTTTTACTTTTTCATCCGAGGTCCTTCATATTATACGCTAAATTAAACGTAGATTCTTTAATGTTGTGCCACATATGTTTTGTGTGTTCCCCACGATATATCAGAAGTTAAGGTAATTCCAAGATATTTCACCTTATCTGAAGATTTTATGTTTACTCCACCCACAGTATAGTTATGGTATTTTTGTGATGACTTTTGCAGGAAGAGGACTATGGTGCATTTGATGATATTAAATTCTAACCCCCACTCCTGGTACCAGGAATTAACATTGTTAAGGTCCGATTACAGAGCTTCAAAGTCCGCGTCTTGAGGTCCACCTTGTTATAACTACCAGACAACGGGCCTAAGTAATATCAAAGCCTTAAGACCTCGACTCGTATCCATATCCGTTAACATGTAATGGAGGCGGGTAAATGTGCGTGAGACAGGTCCATCAATTAACATTTTTTCCACTGTTACATATCGTGGTTTTTCAAATAAAATTGAAAGAAATAATGTGCACAAAATAATTTTTTTTATCAAAAAAGTTCTGACTCATTGTAAAAATGACGGACATTAGAAGATGTTACATTCCGGAACCGCGGTTTACGGAGGCGGCCATCTTGCCAACTTTCGTTGTAGTTTATAAAAATGAAAACCAGACGGCGGAGTGGTAGTGCGATTTTAATTATGAATGACTGAGATGGCACAGATGATTCACTGACCGGGTGATGGTGCAGGTGATGAGGGGTACAAACCGGACACTATGGAGTATGAAACCCCAGTGCCACCCAGCATTACCTGAATAATTTGGTTCGCTATTTGACTTTACATGAAGACGCATCAGAGGTTTAAGTAGCACGACTTTATAAAAATGAAAAGAATACATTGTGTTTTAATACGAGATTCTACTGATACAGAAACCTGGAAGTTGCATTGATTCCATTTTTATTGAGGGTGACGCTATGGTATCTTGTAGATACGTTCTGGCTGTCATTAAATGGCTCACCATTAAATACATTTGGAGACAATGGAGGTTGTTCATAGATGTTAGGAAATACATTTTAGGAGGAGGATCATTCCACCGCAATATAACCAACGATTGTCCCTTAGGATCTTAAATTTTTCTCAAACGTGGTGTATGGGAGGCATGTGACCTCAAACGAAGTTATCTGAATCCGTTAAAAAAATTACGTGACTTATGTGTATTTGAATTTTGTCACATTTTAGCTAAAATTTCATGCTCAGAATCATGTTTTTGCTTATATTTACATAGCATCGAGGTAGTGTTACCTTTTGAGTTGGATTTGCTAATATTTCCGTTTCTTGTTCATTTTGAAAGTTTTGAAAGTTGTTAACCGACGTTTCTCGAATACTCTCGAACAGTCTCAGAATCGGCCGAAAATTTTTTCATAATTATTTCATTCATTTCGTCATAAATAGGAACCCAGTGCTAAACTTAAGATATATTTCCTTTAAAAAACGTACTTCTTTTTGTTCCTGTTATATATATTCCGTCCAGCCAGAGAATTTTTCCCTCGTTACAAGCATTATCATATATCATTGCCATTTAAAAAATGCGTTTTTTTTAATTTTCAGATATTAGTTCTTCGTGAGAAAACCTGACATGATGTGGAATTCTGAATATCATCCTCGGTACCGGCTGAAATCATTTAATCCCATGAAAATATTGATTATGAAACAACAAAATCTTGTATAAAGGTGAAATCCATTAATGTTCCTAGTTTCATTATACATATTTAGTAATATCTAGTGTAGGTTTTTATGTGAAAACTCACACCGTGGTACGCACCCTTGAGGTGACTTTTATGGTATCATTTAAATGTAGTTGAACTACCAAGGCGTATTTCCTATCTCTCATCCCGCCAAGTGATTAGCGTGTGTGCAGAAGCCCACAGTCCTCGGTTACATTGTGATCCCTCGCGGCGACGCTCATCTATTCTCCCTCGCTTGCCTATATCTGTCCCTTGTGGCGCCTCGGCACATTTTTAGGCTTTTACTTTCGAATGTGTAACGTGCGTCCCCTGAATATCGAATGTGATTGTTGGTTGGTAGAAGCGATACCGTGGGCGTTGCTCTTTGTGAGCAGGAGGAAGCTCATGGTCCTTGTTTAAGGGTTCTGTGTCACGTTTTCTGTCACTCTCTCTATCTCTGTATCTTCTACTTCCTGTCTATCTCACTCTCTACAAGTTCTCTCTCTCTCTTCAAAGGATTTAGAAAACGTCATACGATTTAGAACTCCTGTGTGAGGTATATCTTTAATATCACATGTTATGAATACGTGATGTCATATTTTGAAAATCTCAAATGGCTGTAAATACAAAAAAGGCACTTACTTAAGGTAGTTTGAGCAAAATATCATTTTATCTATAAATCAATATATTTAGTCTCATTTTAAATAAAAATATCTCACCCTTCTAATGACACCAAAAATTTAATCCCTTACCTCATTACTTTTGGATATATTTGCTAAAAAATACCAGCCATTTTACGTGGGGAATGGTACATGTACGCACTCCAGAGAGACTTATTGACAAAATGAGGTATTTCTAACAATAAGATGTCGTACAAAAAACTAGCAGCGTATATTTTGTATATTTTCTCAACTATTTTTGAAAATTAATCACATTGTCACCGAAGTATGTTCTTGGGTATCACTAAAACCCTTCCGTTATGAAGGATTTCCAAACGCACCGCGCGAAAAAAATAAGTCAAGTTAAAGACTTATTTAGATACTTTCATTTAATTACTTACCATTTCTATCATATAAAACTATATTACTACACCATTAATTATACGATATTTAATTTATGTGCCCTTCAGCTGGTGAAATGCAAACATATAATTTTAATATGGTCTCTATTATGATTAGGGAAATATCTCGCTCGGACTACCTAAATAAGGCAACGTTCATGTACAAATTAATAACGACAAAACTTGCCACATATTTATACCTGAATTTACACTACATAGCTAAAAATAATAAACGTCCAACACGCCGCATGGAAGAACTTAATATACCTCACTAACCGAACATCTGCATACGCTAGGTCTTTCTATGCCACCTCTTGCGAAGTATGGAATCAATACCATTTCTTTGCTTGGTCAAGTTCTGGAAAATACTTCACACAGCAAACGAGAATTTGACGAAGCAGAACTCTGCGCCCTTGTTTTGAACTCACTCGCATGAAATTGTAACTTTGAAATTTACCCACGAATATGAAATAGCGGTAACGCCTGCAGGCGTGAACTTAATTGAAATAGAGGAAATTCTTGTGAAGTGCTTTGAAGTGGTTATCCCAGGGATTTAGTCCAAACCGACAGAGGATGCCCCCACTTCCCTTTATCTATACCCGAATTCCAAATCGAACTTTTTTAAACGCTAGTTGTAAAAGCCCTCCGGCCTTTAGTTTCAAAGTGAACAGCGGAGGGGTACAATAGTTTAACCCCAATTTTCCCGCGGAATCTCAGTTTCCCTACCCCTTGCAAATCTCACCGCCCATCTTCCTCCCTCTTAACTAGCTCCTAAATGTCGACCCCTAAGGGGAGTTTCCCAAAGGCTAAATATTCTGATTGCCTCATATTTCTTCCCAAAGTTAATGCTGCTTGATTTCATTGCAATAAACGACCCACCTCAGCTCAAATCATGCGCGCATTATTACATTACACATTTAATATTGAGATATGCTATCAGTCTTATCTAAATCCGTCGTTTTAAAGTTTTTTTCCAGTCAGTTGTAACACAACGCGGGCCTCCATATTCTTTTCCCACCGCGTGGGAGAAATAACAATTAAACACCCACCATGTTTAACTTTTTGCGGTGAAACAATAGGGAAACGGAGGGCAGAGCCAAAGCCGACAATGATGAATTGGGGAAGGGGACGAATAGAAAAGCACTAGCGAGGATTGACAGCAGAGTTCTTGAAGGGAATGGACGTGTGGTCGGGGTTCTGTGCCATATTCCGGAGGAAGCGGACATTCAGCCGCGATACTGGGGCCAGAGAGAGAGAGACCCTGATACAGGACTACCATTCGTGCAGATGCTGTGATCACATTACGCCAGGACTACGGGTTCCGGAGGCTGTAAAGCTAGAGTGTCACCAGCCACGTATCAACCTGTATTGTCAACAAGAGCGTAAATATGGACTTTAATTCTGTATTTTAAATAAGCCATACAACCCAGTTGGTTACAACCCGGATTAGAGGTTGATGCTAGTTTTGTTTTATTTACATTGGAGTAATGAATGTTTAAAGAAGATATATGGCTTAATTCAAAGAAGTTGATTATCATAAAATGTTTAAAGATAAGTAAATCATTTGAAGTAACTGTATGAGGTGCAGAATATTACAATTGTCTGGGTCATGACCTTAAGTTAAAGGTAAAGATATTATATACTTTGTTTTTGTGTGTCTTGATTCAATGATATGATTTTGTCTGATCAATTAAATTGCTAGTTATCACGTATCGCATGTTGTTTTGTGTTTCTCATGTTATCTACCGCAGAGAAGGCTGGGGCAATTGAAAAAGGTAGGAGACCGTGGTTAGTTTATCTCACATTTATTTTCCATTTTGATACTCACCACGTGGGCATTTTGAGTTAACGATAATAGAGATTGTTTCCATTTCTGACCCACAACGTGGGGCTGTCGGGTTGCATTGTTAATATTTTACACAGTATAGAAGTATATGTAAATCTTTTTGACAAACGTGATATTTCCCAAATTGCCCAGTTTTTAGGATTTCACTTTCGAATATGTAACGTGCATCCCCTGAATATCGAATGTGATTGTTCGTTGGTGAAAGTATCGTGGGCGTGGCTCTTTGTGAGCAGGAGGAAGCTCATGGTCCATCAGAATATGTGGATGAGAATTGGAGGAAGTGAGATCCTTTCAAGGCGGTGAATTTTTTTGTCCTATTACGTGGGAATCGTTTGACTGACCTTAGGTAGCATATAGTTTAGGCTTGGTGTGCGGCTGAAGAAAAGTGCCTTGCACTTAATGTTTTTCATTGATATCGTTGAAATGAGAATATTTGATAACTCTATTCTTCCACCATTGTCTCCGTTTCATCTTCCTGCTAACCTTTGATCTTCATGTGGGTTCCTGTTGTTACCGATTGCACCATATAGCTCTTTTGTTTATTTTTCTATGAAATATACTATACTCTGGTTTTGTTTTATTTTTCGTAGAACATAAGTTAAATCACAAGCCATAATGCAAAAGAATTTTTATTAAAGTCCCCATGCTTTGCATAAAATTCCCTCGTGTGGCTTTATTGACTCATATTTTTGGACTTAATCGGATATCATACTCAACTCGTAATACTCGTACTTGTTTCGGATGGCAGTCAAGTCGCTCTGCCCTCTGTTCCGTCTACTCCTCTCCATGACATCACCTTCATTTATCCTCATCTGCTCAAAAACCAAGTCTTCTGCCTGGTCTCTTCGTCACAGCATTAATAACCGATATTAATTTCTATTGCTTCTCTATCACAATACTTAAATATTTTCCCTCCAGCAGCACGAAGGCGCCGAGAATATGTGGATGAGAATTGGAGGAAGTGAGATCCTTTCAAGGCGGTGAATTTTTTGTCCTATTACGTGGGAATCGTTCGTCTGACCTTAGGTAGCATATAGTTTAGACTTGATGCGCGGCTGAAGTAAAGTGCCTTGCGCTTAATGTTTTTCAATAATATCGTTGAAATGAGTTATTATAGAAATATTGGTAAAATGTTTTTACCAACGCTGATAGAAGTAACATTTTGTAGTTGCTATTTTAGAAGCTTGAGCTAATATATGGCAATCGCTTATGTGTCATATCAAAATATAGGCCATTGGTAATTACGTGATTGCAAATTACGAAAGCGTCAAAACTCAATTTTTGCAAAAATTTGCACTATGGTTGATACACAAGGGCGATGTAAAAATCAAAATCCATGGAAAATTAGCTGTGTACAGCTACCCAAATGCCTTATTTCCTCCATCCAGCTTAATTTATATTACATGGGCATGACATATTCAAACAAAAGGGCTAGTTTATCGGTTTTTGTACTTCCAAACCCCACTAATTTCCCTGTCGTATCATTGTCTCCGTTTCATCTCCCTGCTAACCTTTGATCTCCATGATTCCCAATTCACTCACCCAACTCACATGTACTATTTTTCAACTTTATCCAGTCTCTCAACACTGAATCTTCGTACCTGACTGATTATATGACTAATTCTGTAAAATAAATTAAAGATCTAGAAACTATAATATGCAGCCATCTCATAACAACTCTAAGCCATATCATCTTTTACCATCCTCCTTTTGTCGATTTCCACCTCTCGGGGTAGGTCCATTCACTTCTCCCATCCTCATTGGCACTTGATGCATATAAATCCTGTAACATGACTAAGAGTTTCTCAGTGGCACAGAGAATATTATCATGACGTTTCACTACATCTATAGGTCTGACAGAAGCAATAAAGTAAGAGAAATGCATTGCCGAACAGATAGATACAAAAACTCGTTACCGCGCACAATAAGCGACCGTAATAAAAACTGTGATCCACTAAATTCACTCCCATAAAACACGTCGCCATTTCACCTCCATAAACCTTATCCCTTACATATTCACACAGTTGTTATCACAACACCCCCTGCCTCATGCCCGTGCTGCGGCTCGAAGGGTAGTATGTAGATGTAGAAGAAAATATTATTATTAATGAGCCTTTGAAGTAGATTAGTCTCCAGGCCGTGCATAGTTAGTTTAATTGATCCCTAATGCTTGTTTCTTAACCTGCCACGTAGTACTCACACAACGTTTTGCAAGACTTCTGCCAGGTTTTTGTATTATGTTTACGTCGCTGCAATAGACATCAATACTAATATTTTCTGTAGTATTGGTGGCATACGATTAGTGCAGTGCATTTTGGTGAAAGTTTCTAGTAATTCATAGCTCATGTTGGTGATAACGCCTCTGGCCGATCGCCGTTAAGATGGCTTTCTGGGTAACATGTAGATGCGATTGCCTGATACGTGAAAATGGAGCCGCTGCGCCAATGAAATACCTACTGTCCATCGAACGAATGCAGTGGGTCGGGCTATCAGTGGATGCGAAGGCACATAGAGATAAAAAGAAATGGGTCACGATAGCCCCTAGGTTGTCCATGTTCATTAACTGCGCTCTGGTTTAAGGGCCTTTCTTACTTAATAACACGCCGGAAGCAGTGATTTTTTAAAAAATCTCTCTATGCATATTCATTGCTCGTGGCGTCTTTAGTTATGACATTTTTTCCACGGGAATCTAATTCTCTCCTTTCGCGCATTTAATCTAAAGTTTTCTGATTTGATTATTAAAAATGGCTCAGGAGCATAAGTGGTATAGTGGCTTAGTCTTAATGAATCCCGAGGGGAAAATGTTTTGCAGTTGGAATGTGCGACGTAAGTTTAGAAATGGCCTAATCCGTTTATAATAAATTTTCTGGGGGCTAAACATGCCCTACAAAGAATATTTGAGAACTTTATTCTTCCGCCATTGTTAAGAATCATGAAGCATGTAACCTGGTTTTATTATTTAGATCACGTGGGGATGAAATTGGAAGCTGCATGGCGAATCACTCATTCAACTCATCGAATATTTAAGTATCACCATCATTTTGGATATATATATATATATATATATATATATATATATATATATATATATATATATATGTACACACACAATGGAAAACTTCGCCAAATGGCCACAAACACAATTAAAGAGGAAACTTACAGGGGGTAAAAAGACGAAAGTAAAGAGAGAGTCTTTCTTAGAGACGTTTCGGGTGTTAGCCCTTCTTCAGTCACACAGAGTGTGACTGAAGAAGGGCTAACACCCGAAACGTCTCTAAGTAAGACTCTCTCTTTACTTTCGTCTTTTTACCCCCTGTAAGTTTCCTCTTTAATTGTGTATATATATATATATATATATATATATATAAAATCTACCTTGTCTAGTGTACCTAATCTACCTACCTAAAGTGTACTTACTAACTTCTAACATTCTGACGAAGGCGGTTGTGTCCGCCGAAATATATCAAAATTTCTGTGAGTTTTTTTTATATCTGTGCACTACAAGTGTTTTTCGCCAAGTGGATATATATATATATATATATATATATATATATATATATATATATATATATATAAGTAACTGAATATGATGTAAAAAATTATATTAAACGTTTTGGCCTTTTCTGTTAAATCCGAGTTTTGAAATTGCATAACATCTCTAGTCTATAAATTGTACAACTAATGACTTGGTATATATCATTGAATGAGAGTTATACGCTATCTTCTTAATCGAGTTCCTTAATTTGGTGAAATTAGCATTGAGATAAGTATGTCGTTTGACAAAAATATTCTGCTCCATTAAAAAAAAAATTATTCCTATGTTGAATGAGACAGGAAGTAACTGATGCCTCTTTTGCAATAGGCGTTGTTTGTTATCTCCGAAAGAAGTCATAGAATGCCAATTCAGTATCTAGGTTTCAAATTGCGTTAGATGTTTTAAGTCCAAACCAAACAACTTTATCTCATTCTTCAAAAACTCAGTTTAGCTTATTAGGTGCATTGTTCTGTTCTAGCGTTGACCTTGCTGAAACAGTATTTTTCAAAACAAACTCATGTGGCATTTCCCCTCTCGTTTTTATTAATGCCCCGGCCTGATAATAATTTCCTGAGTATTGATGAACAAGACTGGTGAAATATTGCGCAAGTTTTTGTGTTTTGTCCTGACATCCAATTAAATTACCGTCAAACCACGTAAAAAAGCTTCTATCTCTTTCAGTTATCCAGTTTGCTTACCTGGTTTCAATCTGCTACAAATAGGACAGTCACGCCATCATCAGGTGATGATGACAGCCGAAGCCGGGCGCTTGTGTTAAATAAATTGTGAAAGACACAAATTTTTATCTTGTTTATTATTGCGTCCTTTCACCTCGTGAAAGCTTCAAGTTTCCGTTTTATAATGATGCATTGATTTTTATTTTTATATTTTTCGTCCGGACCCGGGAATTGCGGCGTATGTGCTTCAGATTACCGTCGTTCATGACGCTTTGAGGTCAATGCTGCAAGAGGGTGAAGCCGAAGAGAGAAATAAGAATCGAAGTGGCTGAGGGGAAAGAGTTGGTGAGCAAGTTAGAAAGTGCGTGGGTAACAATAATCGGGAATTCACCAATGTCGCGTTGTAGGACCTTTGTATGCTCATTAAAACGATACTAAGGGATGGAAAATTCTGAAATAAGTCTTAGAGGTCAAGGCGAGGTAATACAGGTGGAAGAACGTTTTACATTGGGTAAGCGAGAATGAAAATACCCCTTCCATTTTACCCCTCGATGGAGGAGGATAGTAGGGTAGGAGAATTTGAGAACAGTAGGTGTGATATGAGCCTTGTACGACGAGTAAGATAATCATGGACGTTGGAAAGCTTACGTTTTAACCTTTCTGCCACTGCGGCCTTGTATTTTCGCTACCTCTATAACCGAAGGGTATTTGCGTCTTCCAGCTACGGTGAGGGAGTAGAAGGTTGACGATTATTACGAGGTTCGGAGACTAAAAGATACTTTTGGTATTCGCTGTGCATTGGCATTTCCGCCAGCCATAAGTGCTCATTTTGTGTACCGATATATAAGGTTTTCATGTTTATATTCCGTTACCGAGTGAGACTCTGGACACGAATGTCTATTCCTTGCATAGCACCTAATATTTGTATTAAAACATTACAACAAAAATTAAAGCAGCATTGCTTTTTGTAACTGCGTGAATGACTAACGTGGCTTGTGCGTGAATCTTTATACATAAAAATTATATCTCGACTGATTATTTGGTTGACTAAATCTCAAGCAAACTTGAGAAACCCAATCACGACGATATTATTTGGTTTACTGACACCATCAAAATTTCTAGTGTACAAATGGACTCTTCTGCCACGATTTTGTGATCGTTTAACTGATATCCTGGAGACGGAGAAGTCAGTTTTAAGGGAAGGAAAGTAAAGTTACGAAATATTTATTGTTCTTGGACATTAGTCATCCTCTAAGAACATACAAAAAAATACAATATAGTAATGGAGTTCATACATCTTACTAATATATAAAAATCTAGTGGTGTCTGTCTGTCTGTTACTTAATCACTAATAAATCACTGAATCGATTGAAACAAAATATAGCAGGAAGATACTTGATATATCTGATTCACACAAAGGGTATATAACAAGGGTCTTTAGGGTCTTTTAGGGCCCCAAAATGGTTATATCATTAGATAATAATTGGAATAGATGCAGAGGTTTCTTTATTTGCTTAGTTAAATAACTTTTACTTAAGGTATTCGGTTGTAATTTTCCCAGTTTTGTGGAAAAAAATGAAGCTTTTTATTATTTTAATCAATTTCCATCAATGATTATATTTTAATTTATAATTGTATTTAACGCCAAAATAACACATTTTTCTCCAATTTCAACAATAGCTTATTTACTTGGTAACTAAGGATTTTTCATGCATGAATGGGGACTTTGGGCATGATTTTTGGCCTGCAATGGTCCACGGTTTTAAAACTGACGGCTTCAAAAATAAATTAAAGCCGTACATTGTAATTAACTAAGTAGGCAAAGAACGTGGCTACAATTTCCTAGACGCCAAATTTTCGATTTCTAGCTTATATGGGAGCAATGGTAAGGCAAAGTTTGAGTGTTTTGTCTCCTGAATCAGGGGAGTTAAAAATATTTCTTTTCAATCATAACATAAAGTATAACCTTCTTTATCAATTTCAGAAAACTGCAGGCCTCTATCTTTTATAGTATTCCCATAGTTGAGCGCTGAATGAACGCGGGCTGATTTTTGGCTTAACTGTGATCTACTGAAAATGGTACTCAAATAGCTAAATTATATTGTCTAGAAGAAATAATCAATAGAATTTCCCAAGCCTCGCCGTTTTGGTTTCTTTCGGGTGCTTGAGAAGCGTACAGTCAATTAATGAGGAGCATATATGGCGATATAGGACTCACGTCATTTCCTTTTTAAGTTACTAATATGTAAAATTATTAACATTTTTGCTACAACCCTTTTCCACCATGAGGTTCCGCATTTTTACATTCAGGATGCCTCAAAACTCTTCTCCGTCTTCTCCCCGAAACTGCAGTTGGTTGTCAACCATAGGAGCAAAAACGAAGAGATTTATTCAAATAATTTTGGTAGTTAGCGTCTTTCTCTCACTCCCCGTTGGATTTCAATGGGTAAATATCATCTGCAATGGTCGATAAACAAGGAGCTGATCCGGCGTAAAAGAACTTATGTCCTTGAAATTCTATGTTTGTATCGTACCAAATTATCAAGGGATGTAGAAACCCCTATTTTATGAGATCTTTAACCTAAGTTTCACAATTTTAGGACGCCCTATACCATTTATATACCAAAATGCCCATGATTGGGGTCAGAAAATTATCAATAAACAAGTATCATTGTATGATTTTTGTCCTAATGGTGATCTACTACTTATAATGGTATTCAAATTTTGTTATTATTTTGTTTAGAGGGAAAAACAATAGCATTACCCACGCAGCGCCGTTTTGGTTTGTTTCCGGTGCTTGAGAAGCGTAGGATTGATAAACGAGGATATGGCATTAAAGAACTCATGTCATTTACTTTTTTTGTTCCTACTATGTAAAATTATGAAGACTTTTGCTTAACCCCTTTTCCCGCGTGATTGTATTCAGTGTGCCTCAAAAACTCTTCTTCGTCACCTCCACGGAACAACTGTTGATTACAAACCATATGAGTAACTGCGAATAATTCAATGAATTTTATCAGTCTACGTCTTTCTCTCACTCCCCGTTGGATTTCAATGGGTACCTACCCTTAGCCAGCAATGATCGATGAATTAGGAGCTGATCCGGCGTAAAGGAATTTATATAATTGAAGTTATATCTTAATACTATGCCAAACTACCAAGGGAAATAGAAAACCCCATTTAACGAAAGTCGTTAGCCTAAAATTTCCTGGTTTCGAACCCTGTACCATTGATATACCTAAATGATCATGTTTTTGGTCAGAAAATAGGACTTTTTTATATTGCTAGATTCTGATCCCAAACACAGTGGAAGAGACTTGTGGATTATTCTTGGTGAAGGGTGATTGGATCCTTGACCGCTCACATACGCGGGTGTGACCCTTATTGACCATGGGTCCCAGAACGGAGTGAGTGAGACTGTAATTGTGAAGTCTCTTCCTGTGTCTATGCAGTGGAAAATAAATATTCTGATTATTATGAATATTTATAGAGTTACTCCGTCATTTTTTTGTCTAATTTCCCATCATCAGGTTTCCGAATGTTAAAAATCACGTTTCCTCAAGAATTCTTATCCTCTTCGTCTCCACAAAACACCAGTTAAAGAGGAAGGTGAGTTCAGCGGAATAAATAGAAATTTATTTAAGTTTCTTTAATGCATTACCCCCGCTGAATTTCAACGGGTACCTTTCGCTAGTTACATGTAAAATTACTTTCAAAAGTGGGAACGTATTGAATAGAGAAACAAAATATCATAATATATAAAGAATATATTATGATAGTTTGTTCAATCATATCAATATTAAGATATCAATACATATATCAATATATATAAAAAAAGTTCATGGGGTGTATCTTTCTTATTGTTCCTTTTCTAGGATATAGAGATGGTGAAAAAGTTTTTTTTCATTAAAAATACACAGTGAGGTTTAATCTTCTATGTCCTCAGAATTACTGTTCCATAACCATGTCCCAGCCACACGAATAGATCTTTGGTAAGTGGCTGGTGTATGATGAGGGAAGGGAAGAGGAAGGTCAGGAATTAAAGACATCTTGAGTGAAAGAGAGGGGAAGGCAGCGAACGAGCTTTCAAGGGCTGAAAACGGATTGAGGGGGAGAGAGTAGGTAGGGATTTCGTAGAATCCGGATGCCTGGAGGTTGTGGTGGGGCGTGTGGTGGTTAACGTGATTTACGGCGGGAAGAGGAAGAAATAATGACTCGTAAGTTACTGGATTAAAGCCATTCAGATCTTTCGAGTGATGTTCGGAGGCCTTTTTAAAAGGGGCGGAATGAATTATTTCAAGGCGCCTTTTCTTTTACGAGGATATCCGATTGTTCAAGGTAATTTTACTTTCATTGTATTATTTTTAGAATGTCTGGTTCTCGGAAAGCGATTGAGAATGGATTCACAAATCAGCTGATGTGATAACGATCGTGGGGGTATCACGTGTTTACGGTCTAACACTGTCATGTCTGGATTTTATATCTTCTGTTGGACATAACTTTTGCGCTACTGCCTTTGGTGTCAGTTATTAAGCATTTTTCAGTCACGCAAATCAACATCATGACGATATAGCATTGCAACGAAACCATAGTCGTAATAAATAAAGTATAGCTTGAAAATGGCAGTGTTAGTGCCTCCCTCTTCATTCCTTGATATGGATTCATTCATGTAAGGTTCCTATTTAGGTCAGCCCGAGACATTGGACAATTAAAAGATTATGAAAATGCTCTTCACTATTCGTCATACCTGAATATAATTATAAAAGAATTGAAGCATTCCATGGAATTTGAAATGCAATATTCTCGATCTGAATCACTCTTTCTTTAAGGTATGTAACTAAGTGTGTCAAAAAAACAATCCTAATGCAAAAAAACGACTATGCTGCTCCCATTTGTTCGTCTGCTTAACTTTGACCCTCCAATATAATTTCCTCGACAATTAGAAATTTTTATTCACTAACAATCTGTTACATAATTTGATCGTGTCGTTAAACTTGTTTTTCTCTAGAGTATTTTATCAAATGGGTGCTATTCAGTGATTTGCACTTCTCACGAACTACCTCTACCAATTTGGATCCTTGGACTTCAGGAGTCTTTACAACGCTCACTAACTATCCATACAGTCAAAGCAAGCGCTGAGTTTTTAGCTTCAAAGTTTATTTCCCTTTTTTTCACATATTATATTGAATGTTTATCATTTACTAACATCCACATTGTATGTTTCTTTGCCATGTCGTAAGAGGAAGCCCCTTGATTCTTGATGGTTAAAAGCAACGCTTAAGTAAATAGGGAATATTTTTGGTATCGAAAGAGTTCCATATCAACGCGGTAGAAACCATATCACTCACGATACTCTGTGTATAAAAAATGATAGTGAAAAAAGAGAGAGATCCTTTTTTCTTTCCCTCCATTAATAATTATGGTAAAATCATAGCCTAGCAGGTTGATTCTTTGGTTTTCTGGGGTTTCCGCCTCTTTGATTCATCTTAAGGACAATATTTCGCTGGTTTCAACTTAAGTTTTTCTCCTTTTTCTTACTTTATTCCTTCGGGAATTTAAAGCAAATTCGTAGATATATTATGACGTTGATGGATTCCAGTTGTTTGTGGTATTTACTAAATTTCATCCTCGGTATTAAGTTTACGTGGCCTTAGTCCGAAATGACTACCACGATAACAATTTTTTTCTCTAGCTAGAAATGTAGTTAATCGTTTTTTAATGATAACAATACTCTTTCAGCAGTTTGTCCCATTGTTTAAATTTTTGCGATCATTTTTGTGAAGAAGATTATGTGAAGAACCTAATAAAATGTAACTATTAGAAATATGGATTGATAAAAGAGAAAAAATTACATTCAGCCGGTCTGGTTTTTTGGCATTTTAATTCTATTTTAACACTTAGCTTCATGGCTCTAAACATATATTTCGATGGCATGTGTAATAGTTTTCTCCTACACGCAAAAATATACGTTTCATTTTATTTTGATGGTCCCAAATAAAATTCAAGGTGTTATGTGGAATGAAGAGCACGTCTATACAGGAAATTTTTCCTTTAATCAAAGTCTGCAGCTTTTGCACCAGCAATCCCATGAATTTCTGTCAGAGACAGGTGCTGAATCTTAGTAAAAAATTCCTTTCCTGCGGCAGTTTTGCGAGCTATTATGAAAAAAAGCGAGTATCATGAAAAACTTGAGTGTCGACAAAAAACTCTCTTTTCAAACTTGAAGTCTTGTTATTGCATATTCTTCGTTTAAAATCCGCTGGCTTTGCCCGTCTGGAAGTTTTAGCCCATTTTAATGAGAAAATAATGTTTTTTTCTGCCTGCACTATCGTTTTATGAGACATTTTTTCATGTATCCACTTTGGGAATTTTATCAAGCAGGGAATTTTGCCGTGAACTCTTGAATAGGGTCATCAGTCACTCATTTTGCTGACACTAGTCGTGAACGATTAGTTTGTTCTTCAGAGTCCAATAAAGGATATTAAATAAAGTTTTCAATTATTTGAGCTCAAATTATATATATTACGAAGAAAATATTTTACTTTGAATCCTCCTTAATTTTTATGCCAAATTAATGTCAAAAATTATAAATACATAGAAAAACCATTCCCTTTTAAGGTATTTGGGGATATATTTGTTTGCATAAAGATTTGCTTGAAACCTAAGTACGTGTACTTATTAGTAATATGGATTGACAAAAGAGAAAAAATAACATACAGCCGGTCTGGTTTCATGTTATTTTAATACTGTTTTAACATTTAACTTCATGGCACTTAACATACATTTCGATTGCATGTGTAATGGTTTTCTCCTGAACGAAAAAATATACGTTTCATTTTATTTTGATGGACCCAAATAAAATTATAGGTGTTATGTGGAATGAAAAACACGTCTATATGGAAAATGTTTGCTTAAATTTTATACTACGCTCTTAAGCCCAGGTCAATAAAATTCTTTAATTTAGAAAAAAAATTAGATAAAATTTCTTTATTATTTATATTACAACACGTTATTTCCGACGTTTCTATTGATATTCTTAAGTGAAGTGCGTCCAGAAAATTTTTTTCGACTTACTAGTAATTATACATTACAACACAAGTGACATTACAACACAAGTGGCTTATCATTACACGGCGTTAAGTTAGCCAATTCATCGAGGCCAATCACATGAATCGAATAAAAACTGGGAATTCCTTTAAATTTAATGAAATTCTACGAGTAATATCACCGGAACAAAGGTTACCAGTTTTTTTAAATTCAGGTATTGGTTTATGCGTACAAGATACGACAGATGTAAATTCAAATTAGGCTTCTATATTATATAATTATTATGCTACAATAAACTTTTCAAAATTCAAAACTGTGTTGTCTGAATATAAGAAATGAGTCAACGGATAAGGAGTTTGCAGAATAAGTTTTGGTAACTGGCTAAAAATAATTTTTTTTAAGATTAAATTTATATACGAATGCATAAATTCAACATGAAATATGTAATTAACTGTGAACTTAATGAATTATGCTTATGGTAGTCTGTGATTGTCAATTACTCAAGCGTGACTTAAGTTTAGCCTCGTATAATGATGAAGTTGTCGTCACTACAGTGTAAAAATGGGCTACCTATGACAAGGAAAAGCGTGGCTTTAGTGCGAATTTAAGTCACGCAGTGCCATGTTAATAAAATGATCAGTCAATGCCTGACGATTAGCGCTCCAACCACCTTAAGAATTAAGATGCTGTCTTGGAATTGTCCGTCCTTTTAACCATTTTGTGTATGCGGCGCATGAATGAATTCTTTAGAATTAATTTTCTAAACTTTCGCTAACAATGGATATTTCTCATTTTAAGTGAATTTGAGTTATAGTTAATGTCTTACACAATGAAGTACCAAACTCTACTACATTCTAGAATTCACAAAAGCCAAACTAAATACTAAAATTAAAATAAATGCTTGAAGCATAAATAACATAATGTCTTATCTCGGTGGCATAGAAAGGTGTATAATGAAGAAGTAAGCACGTCTTTAAACAGAAAAAAACTTTTGGCTTCAATTAAAACAATGGAAAACACGTGCTATTACTCTTTACTTTAAAAGATATTATTTTGGGCCTCATTCTAATGTGTTACTACTTGCTAGGAAACTCTGGAGTTGGTAACTATTGTGATTGGAGGATGGAGTAACAGCCAATACCTAGTTTTCTCTGTAGGATAGAAAATCGTATAAAAGGAAGAATGGATACATTTTTTCAGGTATGGCACCAAAATATGGTTATAAGTTTCTTCATGAAAAAACACTGCCAATACAATGACTACGATACTTCTAGATACTACGGTCTTACATCGTCTCTGAATTGATTAGTTGAAGCAAGGTTTTGTTCTCATGAGGAACGGTTGAACATCATGCCTGCGGCTCGCCGAGTGAATGTGTGGCGGCTGAACCTCCGAGAGGCGATCACTCACCTCTGCGGGGGCTGCACCAACCCCGGCACCCCGCGACGTTCTCCTTAGTATTGTGCCCCGCAGGAAGCATTTGTCCGTTCCGACGATGTGCACCACTTTTTCATCATTGCGATAAGACTGCGGCTCTCCCGTTAGAGTCCTCTCCTCACATTTTCATACTCCGGCAACTCAGCTCCACCTCTTAATCAGGAATGGGAAAATGAAATGCTGCAAGCGGTTAGTTTCAATCGTCAATTTAAACTTTAAATTACCTAACTCAACTTAAAAGCATCATTATTTATCCTCTATTGTCTGCCTCCTTCCTGTTTGCACGTCATTAATACTGGTTACGGTTCCAGTTTGTAGGAAGAAGAACTACTACTAAAAGAATCTCTTTGTGACGTGGCGTCATAGAATCCACTCATCATCATGACTGTCTAACTATCTCTAAATTATCACTTCTCTTATTGTAATATCAACTCTGACTCACCGCTGATAATATGCGTAACCCACGTGAACATCAGGTTTGGGAAAAGGAACATTTCAAAGTTATTATTTAATCTACCACCAAAGTGACATCATTTTTCGCACGGATTATCCATTTTAGTGATATTGACTTTTCGGCTATCCTGCAGACTGTTTCAAGTCCGTTTAACGCTATACGTATGTCCCTAGCATTGGATGGACGTCTCAGAAAATTTAAAAGAGAAAGATCCAATCTTGACCTACATTTGAACCAATTTGCATCGGTCCTATCCGCGGTGAGATTCACGCGAACGCAAGCTTGCTAAAGCCACTCAGAGTGCAACTGCAGTGGAGTTAGAAATGTATGAGAATATGATTATCTGTGTGCGTCTTGAGATTCTCTTACTCACCTCTCCACAGCCATTACCAACCAATCGTTGGCGATCCTTTCTCCAGGGTACTTTCTTCAGGAGCACTAATCCAGATGAACTGCGTCTCGAAAGACGATTGTGTTGGCCTGTGTAGGAAAATGATTGTACTCCACAAAACAACTTTTCTCTCGTTCCCTCATGTAACACGTAATTTCCTTCGTTATTGTTCTACTTTGTATTTTGCCCCAGCTTGCTCGTCGGAAAAGAAAATACATGAAACGTAACAGGTTTAGAGATACGGTTGCAATTGACTTAACAAAATGGAATATTCAATTTACAAACAATTTAAATTATGAAAATAATTACTTATATCCTAAGGCCATGACCAACTGTATATTCTAATTTACGCACAAATTTGGCATATGAATAATTATTCCTTCTTTTAAGTATATTGTCTAATTATTTGCCACACTTCTCCACTTAAACGTTTCACAACATCCAGTCACAAACTTAATTCTTGGCCAATTAAAAAACCTCTTGCCTTATGGCTTCTTGTATCTTATATGCAAATAAAAGCTTATAGTTAGAGCCCAATTATTCGACGACACAGGTTGGCTTGTCCCTCTGTGGTCTGGAAAATCCTCTCAGCCTGCGTAGTGTTCGTCCTTGGCGGGCCCTCAGCTCTTGGGTCTCGTCCCGTTGTAAGATCTCCCGTTCCTCTCCTTAATTCCAGCTCCTTTGTCAATTCTCCTTTTCTACGTGGGCTATGTCTCGCACGATGCCACACTCTGGAACTTCCTCTATCAAAACTTGCGTGCTGTCCTGGCACGACCGTACACTCCGACGGTTTTATCTACAAAAATCCCTGCGTGCTGTCCTGGCACGACCGTACTCTCCGACGGTTTCCTCTACACTCCCTAGCTCCTTTTGTTGCCGACGCTCCCACTCCCTCGGTATATTGTTTATTCTCAAATCACAATATGGTGGGTCCCTTATTGTTATAATAAGCCATAAGGTGGTAAAAGAAAAATGGCGAGGCCAGCGTTATGTTACACTCATAATCTCTTTTATTCTCCTACACGTCCATGGTTCATCAAGTTCGATTTGTTATATTGTGGAGGCGACGGACAACAGGCCGTATTTTTCCATTATGGAGTGATGAACCGGTTGGTGAGAAAAGATGATTAGGGGAACGAAGAAGTTTCCCAAATAGAAGAAGAGAGAAGCCTAGAGTCGATAATATCATTATCTTTCTGTTAACAAAAGGCAGATACAATTAAGTCCAGTTCGACGGAGTATTACTCATAAAGTTCACTCCATATTGCAGTCTGGTAGGAATTAGGTTTCCAAAAAAAATCTTCGTTATTATTAGTTGTCGAACCCCATAATTCGGGATTGAAAGCCAGACTCTAGTCAAAAGACAAACCGATCAGCATACAGCAAACAGAGAGAGTTTTACGAAAAAAAATTCAAATGGGAAGTAACATAATTTTAAAAATTTTTTCGTGAAGGCTTCCACGGAGTCTTTGTGATGAAGAGAATGGCTTTTCGGGTGTTCTTCTGCGTTTATCCATTTTAAAGGACAATTTTTCGCATCTAATTCAGCAGACCTGAAGAAGCCAACTGGTTGGCGAAATGATGTCCTTAAAAATGGATAAACGCGGAAGAACTCCCAAAAAACCATTCTCTTTGTTACTTTAATAATAATTTCCTTATAAATAGTCATGCATTGCGCTGCGTTTTACGTATTTATAAGCCCATGCACTTATTTTACGTGGCCTTTTAGCTTCTATCGTTTGAGATTATTCTGCCGTCGTTTTTCCATCGGAAGAAAACTCTTGTTCATATCAATTCAACCCTGTGTAAATATGAATCTGTAAAAACATCTACGCAACTTAGAAAACGTACACGAAAATACAGTTCAACATAATTTCTTTTCATTTTAATAGGGTAATTCATTATCCAGAGGTATCGTCTAAAGCTCTCATATCTTGGGCATCTGCTTAGTCAGTACTCCTTATATATTTAGCCACTCCTCTCTCCAGATCCACCCCCGTCGTTAATTTTCCACCACTCCCACCCAGCCCTCTACTCAACCCCGGGAACTGCTAGCTAACTGGACTCTTCCTCCTTTGGTCACGCGACGAACCGGATGTCCAGCCGGCTGCTCCCCTCTGGGCACCATCGTCGCCAAGACCTTTGACCGCTCGTCCTATTCCCGCTCGGCGCCTTATTCTTATCGCAACATATCATTTCCTTCACTCTTAATTTCTTTCTTTTGCCTCCTCTAGTCTTCCTTCCCTCCTGAGCTCTCGCGGCGGCCGCGATTCCAAAATGTCAATTTGTGATCATCTGGCTCTCAATCTCTTCGGAAATATTGTATTTCTAAACCACCAGTGAGATGACTAGGGACAGTGGTCCACCACTCCCCTGATATATTATATTAAATTATAAAAAGTATAAATCCCCCCTTGAAATTATATCCTGCTAAGCCTTTACAAATAAATTATCCTTAAATTAATCGATATTGGAAACGTTCGGCTAGTGGATTCAGCAACTCTAATAGAATTCTAAAAATCTAACAATAAATAACCGAAAAAAATCCCTGTTGGGCACCGGCCTTAAGTCTACAATCCTTCCTGCTACTCCTTCCCTAGCCTAAGTCACCAGTGAATTATACGATTCCTTTCTCGCAGTCCCGGTTGTAGGAGGGTGGTCGTCCGAGACATTGATAAAAGATGTTCTAGCTTAAACCCTGAACTGAACAATATTTTCCCTAGACCTCAGCAGGTTGTGGTTGCTGAGCACCATGACCCCTTGCCCTTGTCTCTCTGAAGACACTGCGATGGATTTTTTCTAAAATGGCTGTTTTCTTTAAATGTTTCGAGATTAAGCTGTCAGGTTGTATCTTAAATGTTTTCCAAGTTCCGTGATATTTAGAAGATGATAGAGAGCTGTATGTAATATGATTTCACTTATTCTCATTTTCAATGTTTCCCGGTTTTCAACAATTTAGAAGTCCTGTTGTCAGTGATAACATATTAGAATATATCAGTTTAACATTTTATGTTAGATTAATAAATGAAATCCGTATTTTCTCCCATATTAAATAATTAATCATATGAATTAACCCCACAAAATGTATAATAAATGATATGTGCATGAATGAGTCTCTTGTAGTTTTACAAATATATTTTAAAATATGACTGACCAGGAATAAGGACTCGGACGAATAAGAATTATATTGTTGGCTGCAATGGAGTCACCTACCCGTTAAAATAGGTGAAATGGTCGATTTTTAAATTATGCAATGAGTTTGTTTGTCTCAGACCTAAATATTTCCAGAAGTCGTTCTCTTCGTGTAAGATGACTGTATTTCAAGCCGATCGTTTCTATACATACATACTAATCACGCCGTTCCTTTCCGAGGTAGGCACAGTCACAAAGTATTGCTCATAAATACATATTTGTACACCTAACTCTGCTTCAATAATTTTCTCCATACTGACCTATCCTTGCAAATCTGTTTTGCCTCATTTACCCCCAGACACTGCTTCATACACGCCCTTCTGTTTTTAAGACTCCTAATATTCCTCCCCTAAGAACTTCCTCAACCACAACTTTCTCGGCCCACTTCTACCTCTTGAACCATTCGTTTTGTTTCTTTTGCCACGAGAAGTCTACATCTACATAATTAGACGAATCCCTCATGTACAAAAACAAACACATCCGTCATTTTATGTCAGCAGCCTATTAGTATACCATAGTATTCTCTACCTCCCATTCCCCATCCGTTGCAGAAACCCGCCTTTGCACCTCTAAAAAACGATTTGTAATGAAAATCTCACAGATGGGGCGTAATCTGGAGGATTTACGATCCGATTACCCTGCCTCCAAATGTTCGCAACGCATCCGTAAAAAAACAACTCTACGAAACAATCTGGAGAGAAAAATACGACATTTTTTAATGATGCCAACTAAGAATTCTAT
Source organism: Ceriagrion tenellum (assembly GCA_963169105.1). NCBI lineage: Eukaryota > Metazoa > Arthropoda > Insecta > Odonata > Coenagrionidae > Ceriagrion > Ceriagrion tenellum. The sequence continues at coordinate 91,573,981 of OY720635.1, read as the reverse complement.
GACATTTTTTTCGCTGACTGCTTACCTGAATTTGGATACACTGACAATCAACTTACGCACCAAACAATTTTGCCGAATTGCTAGTCCTTGGAATATTTCTGTATTGTGTAAAGAAATCTGTATCCGAATTCGGGATTTCTGCAGAATTAACGTATTATCCGCCATTTTGGGAATATTATTTTTGTAGTAAATTATAAGTAAATGGCTCATGATCATGATAAAAGCACTTTAAAATGGAATTACCATCACCTTTCATAATTATACCCATATATTCATGTATTTATTTTGGTCAAGGAACTAGACCCTTGCCGAGAGCACTTATGGATATGCCACAAAATTACCGAAAAATATCACTTTCTTTGATTGGGAGATAAGAAAATATCACATTATTAAAAAAAGATTGCTCGAATTTTACACGATATTTCATGTTCATTTTGGATGAAATTCTCATTGGAAGTATGACTTTTAACTTATTTGGCTGTCTTGTTTCAAAACCGTGAACTAATGAAGCATTTTTGATTTCGCATAATTAGGAATCTTTCTAAGATAAGGGTATGGCACAGACTTATTTTTTTCACCACCGGCATGCTGGTCGTACATGACATCTTAATTTGTCTCACTTAGATTTGAACCCTCTCAGAACATCTCAGTTTTTAGAACTTATGATTTTTTACCGTTTTTATATTCATGGACCACTTATATTTCAACAGGTGAGTCCGGTAGATGACTTAACCATTCCAACACCGGCTCGGTGTGAGTTTCATTCAGTTAAAGGGGTATATAAACGTAAGTCAATCCTCTCTAGCCCAAAAAATTAAATCTTCAGTGCACCCCTTCCATTTAATATGAAGGCGATAGCGTTTTATGCCCATGACGCAAAAATGTCTTTTTCTGGGAGATAATCAAAGACTTTTTGATAATTTTACACTGTTCATATTGAATACAACAAGAGATTATAAGGAGCCTTTTCTTTCAAAACATGTAATTAATTTTGTTCATCGAATCGTGATGCAAAAATCCATCGAGTTAATTCATAGTGCATTAATAGGATAACCTTGCAGTAATTTTTATTCAGAATTGATTATGTATCGACGTGTAATTACCCTTAATTTTAAATAGGGCAGCGTAAGTTTTACAATTAATAAATATTATACCGCCAACCCTATCAGTGATTACTCGAAAAATTTTTGCAATATCAGTGAAACAGTGGAAGAAAATATTGTTAAATTAAAAAATGAATAATGACACCCAAAGCAACGCCTCATCGAGTAGTTCATATATTATTATTCTGCTTATTTTATTTCATTCGGAAAACTAAAGAGTAGGTTCTCCTCTACCCATAGGCAGCTGAGGCGTGTATGTCGTCCCTCTGTTGAATGAAATTTGGTGTATTACATTGTGTTTTTCAAACTGGAAAACGTTTGTTCTCTTTCCATTTTAAATGCAACTTTTTTCCCATATTATCCTTCCGTAGAATCATTGAAGATTTCTATTCTCAAAATTCAAAAATATAAATTTCTGACTTACTTGTGACAGAAATACTAAAATAGTTGTCCATTAACATTTTCTGATCTAAATAATAATTTCTTTTTCATCCGAGGTATTATTTCATCGTTATTGTGCCTAACACTTCGAGCAATAACTTTCAAGGGAAAATATGCCTATTTAGGAAGTGGTAAGAATTAGTGTGCGGTTTGAAAGAAGTTTCCGAAGGAATGGTGAATTTTTAACAAGTGATGATTACTTTTCATTTAACTCATAGACACTTTCACGCTCAGATTCAAAAAAGTCAACTTTATATAGACCTCAAACTTTTCTTCACTTGCAGATCAAGGTCCGCTTCGAAATTCATTTTCCAGAGTGCTTCAAGTCGTTTTCAAGCCTTAAAAATTACTTTAAAGAGTTAGCAGTGTTTGGATAATGAAAAATATATCATTGGTTATTCAATGTTAAATTTATTTCGTAAATTTTCTATTAGAAAACAGAGAAAAGTTTACGATAACAACTCTTTTAATTTTTGAGCGGAGAGCATTACGATATGCCCTACATTGTGGTGGCTGAACAATGTGCCTCCAGTATGCCACTTAAACTTTTGTTCATTCCCTCTCTTTCATCTTGACCCTTCCCCCCTCTCTCGTAAACATGTCTCTTTTCTGCTTTTTTTTCTCGCTTAATCCTCGTGGGTCCTGAGCGCGCAGTTGAGGACTCCAGTGGGCAGCCCCAGTGGTCATAAGTTTTTCGAGGTTTCTTGAATAGACCCCCTGAGGGAGACAAACCTCTCCGGAAACGTAGTCTTCCGGGTCAAAGGTCGTAAGGACCGCTGAGTTTGGGATATGGGGCGGTTTTGCCTCATCCAGCTCAAGCTAAATAAACACAAGTCAAGTCATGAAACATTCGCTCCTCTGCGAATTGTAACAGCGACCGCTGACCCTTTCTACATTGCAAACCCGTCATGAAGCAAGCTGTACGGTCTTATGCTCCTAAAGAAAAGAAAGAATGAGGGATGTATTGCGTTGTGGAGTAAATAAACCAGCCATTTCGCATGGAGAACCACGGGTTGTCGCAGGGTTAAAGTTACGTTTGGCTCAACCCCTAATCCGTCGTGGTTTTCCCGTTCAGAGCTGATCATATCCATCTCAGCCTCGTTTCCACTCCCTTTACCGTCTCAATCCCATACTATCACCACCTTGTGTCACGGACGATCACTCGAGATGATGACTTCACCTGCTGATTTCCCAAATATATTCACTATGATTCACTATTGTTACAATAATAAACGATTGCTGGAGGGGTGATTTAGGGTAATAGAGTGAACATTTAAAAAATTTTTAAGGAAGTCAAGTTGTATTAAAATACCTGGAGAGACTATACTTGGCTTCTTTTTCTTTCTTTGCGCATATTTGCTAATAAAAAGGCTCTATTCTATTACTCAAAGATTAAAAGGGTGTTTTGGAAGCGGTGAAATGTAATTAGTCATTCATTCCAGCATTCGTTTTCTAAACTTGGCGGGGTCACGTTTTGGTCAGGGTTAATTTTACAATTTTTGAGATAAAATATATTAAGTATAATTTATATTTTAACCTAAGACGATTTTAAGTGAAACTAGCTCTTAATTATACAGGATAAAACGGGCAATGGAGCATATGTTGAAGTAACCAGATATCTAACTACTTAACCACAATTTACGCATAGCCATCAAATAAACTGCTTGGAGGCATCAATTTCATCTAGCAATTCACACTTTTTATCTTCCTACATTGTAGTTTGCTTGTAAAAGTTTGTTAGAATCATTTTCACTTACTAGAGAATTATAGACATTTTGATATTGTTATTATCCGAGCCGATCCAAGGAATTGTCCGAGCATAATTGAATGATGTAATTCATTTTTGATGGAGCAATTATTAAATGATTTCATCAATGGCCTAATTGACAGGCTAAAAGCTATTTTTTTGTTAATTTTTCTAATAATTAAATGTGTTTCTTTTGTGCGTGATCATTTGGAAAATTTAATTTTACAGGCATGAGAACTTTGTTTAAATTATTTCGGTGATTTCATTTTCCTGGGCTACATTAGATATTTCTGTTGATAATGAAACCGTTAACGTAAATGTTAAACAAAATGGTACCTGATCGACTCAATTCCAATATTCTGCCCGCTCTAACTACCTACGGTTCAAGAAAATAATCACATTCCATGTCATGCTGCTTACTCTATACTATCGACTGGATACTGAAATTATTCCTTTTGAAAATAGTTTTATGGAAATTAGTCGCACTCATCGAATCCTTTCGAATTCCTTAAGATTCTGTCGCTCATGGTGGCTCTATTCTGTTGGAATAACGAAAATTCAACAGTCATTGCCATGTAAAGAAGACTAAGTTTTACGAGGAACCTTGAAGATTTCGGTGATACTAACGGAGTGACCGACGACGGACTACATTGATAATATTCTCCCTTGCTCTTTTTCTTCGAATCATGCGTACGAATCGAAATGTAGGGTTTCAAATATTTTTCTCCGCCGGTCTTTTATGAGGAAATAATACCAATAGTTGTTGATTGGTCATAAATAAAGGATATGTCTTTGATCCGAGAAAATTGAAAATCCTCGTAGTGGAAAATATTTAAACATAGCAGGTGAAATTCTTTGAAATTGCCACGAGAAAAATTCGGCCTGGATTGGGAAACAAACCACGCTCACCTATGTGCAGACAACTACGCTATCCAGGCTTTCTAGTTCCCGGTCTTTAGGTTAAGTCTTCAACATCATAATCAAAATTATTATAGCCCAGCTTTCAATACGTGTAATTTTTTACTCTGTCCCAAAGATTTTAGGCTCTCTTTCTTGTTTTGTGAACAACTCCTTGAATTGAGAACTTTTCACTTGTCTTTGAATTCGGCTGCATTAGCCATTGATCCTTGTGAAGAATCCACTTCTAAATAGCCTTTTGATATCCTCATGGAATCTCCATCAATTTTCAGAGTGTACAGGAATAAATACAGGGATTATCACACGATCGTTTGATTGCGGTGAGAAATTAATTGATTGATCGTACCAATCAACGAGTGACAACGAGTGATTCCACATTATCATCGGCTGTCGGTAATCCGAAGATAAGTGGCCACAGTATATCCACCCCACTCTAATAGAATCTGTGTACTCTTTTGTGATACATTTATATGTCTTTCATAATGATCTTATTTCAAAACATCCTCGGTCATACTCGTTAAAAGTTTTTGTTATGCTCATCATTAGATTTCTATTTTAAAGAGGTGGATCTGTCACAAGCGTCACTGTGTTTATTACATAGGTATTTAACTAACCGAGTTTAGTTTAAACCCTTTAAAATTAAAATTAAATTTTCTTTCTCCTCCTTATCCTTAAAACCTTAAAAATCCTTAAAATTTTCCTTTCCATACCATAATTTTCTTTCATTATTTTCTATTTATTGTAATATGGATTATTTATTGTAACATGGATGTCCATCTAATGCGAGAAAATCGTTATTTTCCTTTAAATTTGGACTGGCTATGGGTCTTCCATCTTTTTTTCGTTTCGGCGTGTTTCCTCGGTTGAGACTCTGAGCCCTCTCATTCCATGCTTTCTTCTGTGCGTAACCAACTACCTTTCTTATTGAATTCTCTGCTCGAACTCTATGACCTTGGCCTGCATCACTCCCTTCGAAATGGGGAATTCTCTGCTTTAGAACGAAACGAGGATATTGCGTCCTCGGCTACACACTCCGTTTGAAGCGTCATCCGAAATTTCCGACAGGACTGTCATCAACTCATTCACTCCTGAAGTTCAGTATCCGCATGTGTCACGCGGCGACTGCAGATATCCAGCAATACAGTTCCAGGCTCTGCGAATAGTTGCTCTGTTCCAATTCCCTTTAGGGAACGCAGCGCAATGCAATTTCCTTCGCAAACCCATTAATGAGGCGTATATTCTCTTCGGAAAACTTCTGAATGGAATGCAATCCTTTCTTCTCCAATGGCATTCCTGATCGATTTTGCAAATAAATATACTGTGTGTCAAATGCTTGCGTTGGGGTTTAGTTATTGATTCCTTAATTTTAATACCCTCGATCTCAGACACTAAGCACCTAAAAGTGGTATAAAATCAAAATACCTCACTTCGAGACCTTAATTCAGTTTGCAGCATCATTATATTTTTTATTTAAATAACATTTATTGAAGACAAGTTTCATATTGCATAAATAATTTACAATATGAGATGGCAATATTTTAGTAAAAATTAATGCTTGTGATAAGTGCAAACAAACCCATATCACTGGTTAAATTTGGAAGCAACGCAAAAGAAACCAGATACGAACACAGTGGCTGCATTCGGGAGTTGGCTTAAAGAAGCTAAACACAAAATGAACAATATAAAAACGTTAAAGAAAATTATATCTCTGGCTACATCAGGAATTAGAATGCATATCGGAGAAATCTGATGTTTTTAAGTGAATTTGGAGGAGACTCCATTTGTTGGAGATTTTTGTCGGTGCAACAACTTCTTGTGCTGCACTATATTTTTTATAGTTACATTATAACAATAGCAAGGAAACTGATATACCTACAAGATCCTATGAGAGAATCTCGCTTCTTTCAAATATCATGGAGACTCACTGGAGAAAAAAGTTGATGTGAAGCTGATGTCAATAGATTTGTGAGTGCTATTGAAATTAAAAAGTTCCCTCCGTAGTTTCATAAATTGCCCTCTACGTTCCGCTTGTGGAAGAAGAAGATATTTCAGATTCTTCCTTGATACCGCGTTTCAGAAAGCTTGATTCTCCTTCCGTTGATCATTTGCGGAGGTTTGGCTTCACGAATGTGCCTAATGCGGGCCACAACCCTGTTTTATTTATATCTCTACTTCTCAATGTTAAAGGTTGTTTGAGCGCGAATTTCGAGCCCTTGAGTACATATTTCAGCAACATTTCAGGTAAGTTGAAAAAAAATTCTCGGGTCACATCTCACTTAATTATATCTATTTACGTGTCTTAAATTACCACTAAATTTGAAATGTAAGTGATGTGAGAATTATGTTATAATACTTTTTTCTCTATTAAAGCACCATTATGACTTGAGTTTACGGCACGGGATACGAAATGTATTCAAAAATCGCATGTAAATGCATGTTTTTTTATTCATCATGGTACTTTTGTATTCATTTGCAACCATTATAATAATATGGAACGAATGTTTTTTGCGATTAGGAAAGAAAGAGTGTATATTTTATCGTATAATTTCAAAACATGTCAAGCGCCATTAACCTGTGTTAATTTAGTTAAGTGATAATATGTACCCGTATATAATGTTTCATGCGAAACCTGTGCATAAACAAAAGTCCCACCTTTAAAGCCATCCACAGGGAGTAATTGCCTCTTCACCGTTTTAAATAAGCTTTTTTGATGTTTTCCTAGCATATTCTCTGATTTATGCCAGTGTTTGTTTCTTAAGTTATACATTAGTTTATTTTCCTTCACTTCTTATCTTATTCTTCCCCTCCATAATGCCAATGGGGGAGGATATCGAGTAAAAATTACAACAATGCCGAAGGAAAGTCCTCCCTCTCTGAGATGATTTAATCTAAACGAAAGTTCCTTGGGATTGGAGAAGTTTCACTCTTGTTATCTCTTGCCACCCAACCCTCCCTTGAGGAATTACGCTCTTCAGTCTCGGATTCAACTCGGTGGGAGCGCTGGAGTACGAACCAAATGAGATCATTTGTTTGAGAAGAAAAGGTATTGGAAAAGATCAAAGATGCGTTTGCTGTCAATGCTCAGAATAGAAAGATGAATATCTTAGGTAAACGTGGCATTATTTTCATTCTGAAAATAACTTTTACTCCTTGCTGGATTAAAAATGTCTTTGAATGGCCTTAAGCATTGTTATTGTTTTTATTGATGCAAAAGAATGCATGCATTAGGTGAGGTCGAGTTCATTTATATCTCTGAAATCGCAATGGATTGGCATTGTAAGCTAATGGATCGGACGGACTGTATTGTCAGGTTAAACGCAGAAATGGTTGTGGGTTAAAGTGGTTTTGGAAGAGTGCCATTCAAAATGATATTTCCGAGACCGTTTTGTTGTAAAAAGATTTTTTATGTACTCTGGGGCCATCAGAATATGGGAGTTGTACGGAAACTAAGTTGGAAATAAAAATAGCAACAGAGGAACACAGTGGGCCCCTGGTTGGATAGCTCAATTAAATCGAAAAATCAAGAGATGGGTTCAAAAATCAGTTCAGGAGAATGATTTGACCACAGAGAAATTCTCTCTGTTGGATTTTTTCTCTCAATTGCTAGTTAAAATAGAGGAGGAGATATCTAAATCTTTGAATGATAGGAATATTCAGTTGTTTGTGGCGTAACTTCGTGGAATATACTCATCATTGTACATTAAAGTTACTTTATTATTTATCGTAAATTTTAATTCAAACGATCCAGGTTTCGACGTGGCATGTCATCATCACCTGATAATATCAGTACAAAGCAAATATATATATATATAGGTATATATCAATTTCGGTGGAAATACATTGAAAAGAGATGTCATCCTTCTCTCTTCTCGTTATCTATAAATTTTCTGTCTTCATCTTTCTGGGTAGATCTCGTAATAAATTCCATTAAAACCCTATTCAGTAATGTGTTTTTTTATAGAGGAAGTCGATCGCGCTCCCTTGTCGTTCACCGCCTTCGAACTACGATAGGCATGTGTATATGGCATTCGAATCATCATTATGCCAAATGAAAGTTATTATTCATCAGCCCGGGTGGTATGATGAGAAGCTTCATTTGTATTCATTTATTTGTCGTTTAACCGGCGGTGATTGGTTGCGGGACAATTATGTTCTTCGTACAACTCCGACACTCCACCGAATTCATTGAAAGGAGAAGAGGTATGGCGTCGTCTATGTGAATGTCAAAGAAGCCACCAACTCAACCGTCAGAGGCGGGTGGCGATGATTGGATAGAGGAAGAATGAGCACTTGCGACTCAGACGAAATTAGGTAGGAGAAAAATGAAGTCATAGCCCCTAGTATTGCTTACGGACACCTTGTGAGGAAAGTTGTGCGGCAAAGGCTTTTGAGACACAATTGGTAAAGTGGGCGAGAAACTGAAAAGAAGGGAGGATAAGTGTGTTCCATTTATGTGTTGGTGGACAATTCTTCCTCTCAATTTTGCTGTGGAAGTGTATCGACTCCGTGGCGCAACGGTAGCGCGTCTGACTCCAGATCAGAAGGTTGCGTGTTCAAATCACGTCGGGGTCAATAAATTTTTTGCTGGTCTCGGTGACCGAAGTTTAGCATCGCGCTTACCAACTGTAAGGTCACGGGGTTGAGTTTCAAGTGGGTGGGTTTTTCCACACTTGATGTCAGTATGAGTTAAGAAATGACTAAACAATCCTGATGTCAATCGCAATATAACCGTCATTGTTAATAATATATGCTCTCTTTCTTCATCGATTTTGACTTGCTCGAGACTTACGGGTTGAGATCACCGCGTGACGTGTGATATAAATTTTCTGGTACCCTTAGCTTTGCGTTAAATTAATGGTCTGTAGGGCTTCCCATCTTAGTATTTGATATCGACTGAACATAACATGTGACTTAACTTAATTTTTTTAGATAGCAAAATACTCGGGTTGCCCAAAATGTCATGCCCACATTTTTTCTCAAGTACTATTTGTTCTATAAAAATGAAATTCACTCATATAAAAGAATGACGTTTTACCTATTTACTCAATTTTTCCACGTAATCTCCTTCAAGTTCTATTATCTTTCTCCAGGGGCTCACTAAGGCGTGTATCCCCCAACGGTACTAGTCTTCGCTCTGGTTACGAAGCCAGGTTTAACTTTGCTAATCATCTTTTAGTCGTCCTAAGCGGTAGATTGAAAAAGTGTTTATTGTCATAATTACATATTGAATAGAAAAGAAGAGACATTAAAATGTTTTTTTACATTCTTTAACGTCATTAATTTGTGCTGAACTGGTATTTGTGAATCTAATCTTGCAGTGGGTCCTAAACAGAGTCCATAATTGGTCAGAGCACTTAGATGTAAGGTTCGGTAGCATCGTGGCTACCTGATATTTCTTTGCGACCAATGGAAACCTCTCGATAACCGTTTCAACGCTCTGATTTCTGCTATTACGTAGTAAAACAAATGTTGGGCATTACATTTTTGTCATCCTTCATATGTCATACAGTCCTGCAATCTGAAAGCTTGTGGCACACTCAACATAAGATCTAAATGAAACAAGGTAACAACAATTTTTTGTATACTTCCGTCCGTAGACTATCCTACATCTTTGGTTGGTGGATTCTGGTTAATGAGAGGTCACCCATATCTTCACCGTCACTATCACCACGTAGTTACGTAGTTTCAAGAATCGCGCACAGATGTTTGCATCGGGAGCGCGGGCGAGGAACTCAGAATCGTCGACGGGGTCGTAAATCAAATTGGATTGCGAGGGAAGGGATTTTCCAACCAGATACACTCAAAAGTACTCTATCATCGTGGCTGGATGAATCTAAGATGGCGGACCGATCGCCGCGACCTAGTTTGGCGGTGACGTCGAGAACAAGACGCGGGCCCTAGGATACAGGATTTATCTAAAGGAGTGGAGGTGACATTAAGAGGGGGTCGACTCTGATCGGGTTTATTTGGTGGCTGGAGTTCTGGATTCCCTTCCTGTGAGTCTGGATTCAAAACCCGGCAGCATCGTGGGTTTACTTCATAGGAATCGCGATTCCTCTTGGATTATTTTTGGGCAGCACAGATGTAGCTTTCAGTTCTTTGAAACGTATTTTTATACCTACATTTACATATTACTCTGCAAGTCACCTCAAGGGTGTTTGGCAGGGTGCGATTTGTCACCAACATGCACTATTGTGTATAAATAACTTTCACTACTACAGGTATCCTAACAATTCCACAAAACCTATTGAATTAATGTAATCACACTGTTAAATAATGCAGCTATGTAATCGAGATGCAAAAGTCATGCGGGAACCATACAAAACATGATGTCTGTACCGCAAGAAGCTGGACCTCATGGTGTCTTCCATTTAGAAATCAATAAATGAAACGTGCAATTTTCAAGAAAAGATAAAAATTAATACCGAGCTTCAATTTTAATTTATCATCAACAAGTACAGGTATGTATTGGCACAAAAATTAAAATTAAAACACGACATTGAAATCAACGTTGAAACTCAGATCGGAAGGAAATTTTATTTTGTGGAAAGTTGAATGTTTTATATATTGATCATGTGCGACTTCCATTCGATTTCTCAGGATTCTTGGGATTTTATACTTTCGTTAAGATTTTAATACGGTTGTTAAGTTCCTCTCTACCCTTTCTCCCAGTCCATTATCATCCCCACTTTGTATTCTAATGGGGCACTTGGGTATCTGTGATGCTTTTCCAAATCACCAATCAACCCTTAAAGAACAGCGTGATGAAAGAACAAAAAATTTAATAGTTTAGCTATAAACCTCAATATTTCTCCTCATATAGTTAATGTTTCTTTCTGTACGCTCTATCAGGCTATACATCGCTTTCATAAAACTACATGTCACTGCACAGTAAACAAAATGTGAGAATATGGGCAATGAAATCTTTCTAAAAGCTGTTAAACAGTGGAGGAAGGTTGTGTAATTCGGAGGCGTGGTACATCATTCTGATTGCTACCAACACAAGCCCTCCTAGAAGTGGGACGTCGTATCACCTGTCATCCCGTTTCGGCTCATCTCATAGTGAGACCTAATGATAGGGTCTCTGGTGAAGTTATTGCGAAGGAAGATGGGTACCTTGTATTTAGGTGCGTCTCGTTTCAAATGGGAAATGTTCCGAACCCGTTTAATTCTACAGATTTCAAATTTTCGCCTTTTTTGTGTAGAAATCATAATCCAACAGACTCGATGAGTAAAGTTAGGAGCTATTGCTTGTCTCATTTCAGTTTTGTTTGCATAGGTTGAGAGTCTAGGGTAACGAGGAGTGCTGTGCAGATAGTTCAAGTACGAGACTGCACATGAGCAAGTTCTCTGAGTGTTTGCATTCGACGTTGAGAGGTGGAGACGGAATACGTTCAAGTTGAGCTTCTATCGTAGCAATGATGCGCTGAATATTAAAAACATTTGGTGATTTTTTTTGCTGACGCCCGAAAAGAATTCTAGAGGTCCTGTCATCCACTTTTCTTCATTTTTTTCTGTTTGGTTTGTATCACATCGCCCGAAAATTTCTGTGGCAAGGAAATGAAAGGTAGCATTTTATTCTTCTTCAAACGTAGTTGATAAAATGCGTATTGTTCTATATTTTTAATTGGGTTTATGATTTAATAATCACAGTATTATTACTTTACTGTAGATTGGACACGTATGTTACATTAAACATGAGCTTTCCAGAATTTTCTGTTGAAAAATGTGTTGCAGTGCCTGATATAATTCCTATCTCGTACTATTGAACTGTCGCATGTCATTACTCACTACATTCCTGTTTCAGGCATGAAATCCATTTTCAGTATTTTTCCCTTTGGTAATTCGTTTGAGTCTTCTTATTTCTCAAAATTTATTCCGTTCTAATTACCCCGTTTAAAGTCCCATTATTTTCAGCGTATTAGAGAGATACTTTTTATGATTCATAGTGTGCGTTTAAAGTTCAGGTTTACTAGTTCCGAGGTGTTATGTGAGAAAAATTATTTTTTGATCCCACAAAGTTCGTGTCATGGTTTGATACCCACCAATGAGGCCTAATTTAATAAATATGAAAACGGAATACAAAGGAATGGGAACAGATTGCTAAAAAAACCTACAAAACTATCGTATATAATAAAAACTGGTAGCGATATTTGAGGTTATAACGCTACTTTTTGATAAATATTAATTAAAACTCATGAAATATTCAGTTGTCTTGTTTCTTTTCCTTTAATTTCAGAAGTGCCTGGACGATAGCACCTCGAGATGAAGCAGATACTTTTTTCTGGTGGCACAAACAAGCTTTTTACCTTCCTTAAATATTGAATAAAAGTTTACTGCATCATAATGTAGATACCAAACATGTTTCTATTATGTAGCAACGGTTTTTGGGTCTAACAAGTAATTTACGAGCCCGTTCGTCGAGGAGCAGCGTGTTAATGATCGGAGAAAGGCGTTCTTGTTCCACTTGGGTACTAAGTAGTCTTTTAAAGTTTGTCGTGTTGTTAGGTGCTCAGGAAATTGTCCTCTCATGGGAGCCAATTAGAAAGTTTTAGAGCCTGTAATACGTAGAGAGATTAGGTTGGCTTATTTAAGGCGTTTTGCATCATGTGTACTGCGTACCGGCCCAAACCATATGTTAGTATTTCATTCGTCGCTTTTTGGAAAAATAAACAATTTTTCTGCCTTATGATAATATTTTTATTATTATCACACGAAGTCTCTCCTTCTCATTCGTTTTTATTTTCCAATAAGAATTTCACAGCTTAAAGCCAATATTCTTGATTGAGGACTGCGCTAGTTGAAGCAAAATGGGTATTTGACATATGCATCTTACTGCAGCCCTCTCGCTTGGAATATCGATGTTGTCTCTATGCATTTTATCATATTACTACACCTTAAGGAGGTTCCTCTGCCGCTCGGTGCGTCAAAAGCCGGTGAAAAATCCATCTTCCTAAGTGTTTTAAGAAGTCGATGAAAAAAACATTACCTTACGTAGTCACCTATAGTATTTAAACAAGTACTTAAAAATTTTGTGAATAAGTTGTATCGAAGCACTTAAAAGTGGGAAACAATTTTTAAAATTCATCAGTAGCTTATTTTGATCTCGGTTTCTGGCTGGCAACTCGTTGCCACGTGTAATTGCTCTGACAATAAATTTGAGCTTATCACCGCTATTTCGTGATCTGAAATGTGTTCCATAATTTAAAAATAAGTTTCAAAATATTTACATAGAAATGTAACTCCTTATTTAAATATAATGGGTAAAAATCATGTGTTAGAACGACTTGGCAACGGTGGTAAGTGCAACATTGCTCAATTACTGCGTTGTCTTAATCACTTGTTTTCCTGCTCTCGTGTTGGCGTGTGTTTGAGTTTGTTAGTGACTGCTTTCCAGGAAATCGTTAATATAATACATATATATTTGTATAATACATTACTGCATTTATGTATTCATTTATAGTAATACCGTGAGTATTATAACATATCTTCAGATAACTTTCGTTTTCTTGGAAGCTATCAATTTTCTGTCATGCCGAGGGAACCCGGACAACATTACCGGAACAACGACAATTTCTAATACTTTTTTCTCAATGTAATAAATTTAGCGTGAATGCACAAAAAATCCAGCTCCACAAAGTTCATTGTAAATTCCCGTCTGCTCGAAAATCACTCGTTTCGTCACGGCACAGCCGCACGGCGTTGCCGATGTGGAATCAACCTGCAGCGCCACATGTTAGTAACTACGTGATTTCTGCTATTTTTGTTGCAAAAATATGTTAATATCATTTAAACCAACGTGGTAAGGGTATTAATATTATCATGATTCTTATACTGTGGCGCACCTTATATCAGTTTTTTGTCAAAACGACATTTATATTCGAATAGTAATCTGCATTTCTTCTACTCATAGGCAAGCATTGCCATAAGTTCCTATAGAAATTCTCTCATTTTTAAATGCGATTTCCGAGAAATAGAGCGTGGAATGCCTAATTTTTTTCAACGGCAATCGATAGAGTGCAATAAGAAGGGCTTATTTTGAAACTTTCATGAAAATGATATTTACTTCGTTTCTCGGTGGAACCTCCTTAATCTGTTTCTAACAATAAGAATTCACGGATATTCTGAGATAATAACATTTATTTATTCAAACCATTGGGGAGTTTCATGCAGAGAAGGTGCTAGAAACAAAAAATGTGAAAGTTTGAAATCTATTCTGAAGAGGGACAACAGATGGAACGCGCGTGACAACCATTTATAATTCATCTTCCGTTACATTTATTCCTATGAGCGTTCCGACCTTTGATCGATTAAGAGAGTAAGCAAGGCATATAAATGATAAATAAGATGGGAAAGCGTAATCATTATCGAATAACAACTTCCTTCTTTTCATTATATTTTTTCAAAATATTTCCAGGAGTTGGTAGCTTCAAACACTACGTCATTGAAAACCTGTGGGATGATGTCGCGGTTTCGCAACTCTGCCAGTAGTGTGAGTGATTCCAAGTTAATTTCAGCTGCAAGCCTCCCTTCAGAAATATCTATAGAGAAGAGAAGGACTACCATACGTTGACGTCCTGTGACGTTTTGGATCACGTGACTTATTGAATAATGCAATCACTTTTTGATAGTTATTCATAAAGCCTTTGGTTGACGCATATATATGAGCTTAGTATATTTGAGTTTGTTGGAAAATCTGCTAACGTGTATGTCATATAAATATGTGAAGTACTTTTGATTCAAATTCTCCATTGCGGAAGGAAAAATCCGGTAAATGCTTCTCCGCTCTTCCTATTGCTTAAATTCATGCCCGTTTCCAGTTTAACGGCTTGAAGTTTATATTGCATTCTCTTATCTTGATGCATCAAACGAGCTTCTGAGGAGGATATTTATTTTTAATAGTATATCCAACATAGTTGCTCATTCCTTGCCCTTTAACTTTTTTCCCATACTTTGTGTTGCGTAAAACTTTTTCATGGGAATTTTAGTGGTAGATTTTGGGATTGCTTCAGCTACCATAGGTAGTCATTTGAGTACTCTCTTTCCACATTACATGTCTGGAAGCTGTTGCCAATTTAAGTTTAAATCTGGATCGCCATTTGAGCACAATTGAGTATACGTTTGAAGTCTGATTATCTTTCCGTTGGGTGGGATTCAACCGTTGACCCGTTGACGCCATTCCTCAGAAGAAAGAAAATCCTTATGTTTTTCTTCATCATCTTCATGCCAATTACTTGCCTATATATGCAATTTGACCTATTCTTCATTCCAAGAATGGTCTCAATATTCCGTAACCTCCCACTATCACGCCAAAAAAAAACGATGGGGATGCAAAATACAAGGGATGTGTCTGTAAAGTTATTTCACATCCAAGCGGCGTGAGTTTCCTCTTGGGCATTCATTTGACCAATAGCAAGATGCAAAAAGTGAACTTTATCTCTTTATCCTTCATTGCCTAAGAATATTTTCGACTCTATAGCTCATATTTGCGAGGAAAACGACGACATTTGGTATCTTTTTGGAGCAGATATCTGGAATGAGTTAAATTACAACAGTGAATCCGCCTTTTTCCCCATTCCCCGAACTTTTTCCAAAAACTGCGAGCCTTTTGAAATCGCAGTTACTGCTGCTTTCAACGGCGATAACCATTAATGTACGAGCTTGTAAAGGAAAGGATGCGTAGTTATCGTAAAAGCGAAAAGCCAATCCTTTTTAAGTGACGATTAAATTGTTATATCAGAGTCATTGGCTATAACTGGAGCTACCATTATTTTTCAAGGGTCCAATAAAGAGTTCTTATTGCAGTGTAGCCATTCATACATTTTAGTCGCTAACATTGACCGTAAATAGAATTTATATGAGAAATACCGCTAAAAATGATCAAAAATTAAAAAAATGTCTCAAATATTCATAGTTTGAAAATGAAGGAGTTTTCATTCTACAATCTCTACCGAATTAGTTTTTTTCATTCATTATTGTGTGTTTTGCTTGGCCATTTTCGGCTTGTGCTCGGGTTGAGCGATAAAAAGTATGTATGGCAGTATACAAGGGTAAAATTAAACTTGTACACTACTTAAGTACTATAATATTTTGGGGATTGAGTGAACTACTCTTTGTATCCTGTTTAATAGACGACTAATCTTCATATCCAAAATCCATATAAACCATTTCCTTTTTTACTCCTCGCTTTCATATGGTGTTTTGTTTTCATCTGTCACCCTGTTCTTTTTAACCCCATTTTACCCGCCATTAGTGGATTTGAATGTAAAAAATAAAATTTTTTCATTATTCCTAATTGTGTGATATGAGTAAATTGTGACTGGCAGGGCCCTCTTCCATCTCTCCTTGACACTCAGTGTTTTTTCTCTCCCCGGCAAAACTTTCTTCCCTTTCATATTCCGGCAATCCCTCTTGTCTAAATTATCCACATCAAACCATTCTCTCTTTGAGCTCTTGGCGTACACAAAATAACTCCCAAAATATCACTTTGCCTTGCTGATCTCACTCACCAACTTCGCCTCAGCCCATAACTCGCTGCCAATCCCATCTCATCCCACGCCCTGTATCCACCCATAATAGCCGCTCCCACCAACTGTGCCCTCTTTCCACTTTTTGTCAAAATTCAATCCCGGGTCCTCAAAACAATTTCAGATGTGTTCACACTACGGTGATGTAATTTGTTTTGAACTGCGGGCCAAATAAACGCAATAACTGGGGATCTGTTGGTCTCTTTCTGCCGATTTATTTATTTATTGTCATATTAAATCATTCCCTCTGATTCCACTTAAAAGGTTTTTTTGTATCTGTAGTATTTTCAGACTTAACTGTTTACATACCCAGTTTGGAATTGATAACTAAAAGCCATAAAGTTAAGAAATATTACTACTTATATTTTTATACTCGGAGACGGAACCTCAATACATTCGTGGGTAGCATGGCAATCAATGGATCGGACACATGGGCCAGTAAAAAAAATATCAAGGAAGTTAGAATCATTCGATACCTCGTGCCTTCGATACCTAGTAAGGAGAACTAAAGGAAATGTCTTGAATATCCTCTAAATTTAGGATAGAACAACACCTAAGAGAGACCATCATAAAGAAATTTTGTCATTCCGCTGTCGCCTAGCACGCCTGGTCAGTACCCGACCAAATAATAATTTTAACGAATGCAAAATCATCACCAAGGAAAATAAGTACTTTCTTCACCTGATTCTATAGGCGATCAAAACTGCTAATAATCTTGACAACCTTATCAAGGAGGATGGCTACCTGCTGTCCAGTACGTTCATACGAAGTTTGAATAATCCATAAACTTCCGGTTTCTCAGGCCATCACAGCAACTCGGGCTAGACCAATCCCTATAAATAACGCACTCAGAGCCCTGCGGCTAGCGGCCATAAAATCTCTTGAATTTTTGGACCTGATGATGCCGACGAGAGTATCGGCAAAATGTTTTTCCACCATTATGTCGGAACGCGGGAACAACCGGAACAATTATTTTAATTTTCTAAATTTCCAACTTTCTATGACGCAAAACTGAAGCTTTTCCTATTCTCATTGCGGCCATGATCCTATTGTTGATATTATATTTTCTGTACTGTACTGAATTTAGTTTTCAACTCATTGCAACGGATAGAGGAGCGTAAAAAGGAATAAGATCTTTGAAGAAGAGAGTGAAAAATGAATTTTTATCAAGGATAGTACGTGTTTATGAAGAAATGTTTTTCCTTTCACTTTCGAGGGTGATGTAAAAAAATGTGGTCCTCTTTGCCAGAAGTAGTTAACACTCCAGGAAATCCATAATTTTTTATTATTGAAAAGTCTTCTACGCATCCCTTGGCTCTTTTATAAGCTATATTCTAACCTTTCTTCATCATTTTATTATACCTCGCGTTTTTATGTTACTGTACGAATGATAGAATTTGTGTGCGACGATATTAGGCACGCGTGTATTTTTTAAAAGAATCAAGATATCATAAGATATAATTCAGTTCAGTTCTAAGGTTTTGCTTTTAAAACTTTTCACGACCGTTCCAAAAACTCCGTGATCAAACCTTCGATCGAAAGTTAACATAATTCACCTCTCGCGGTAAGTGTCAATATTGGTTATTGTAATCAAATCATGAATGGAACCACATTTATGTCATAAAATATTTTGGAAGCTTTTATTTTATCTATCTATTCATAGGCGATGTTAGCATGCCAAGGTATTGTAGAATTGTTATTGAGCCTGAAGTCTTTAAACCTCGGACGAATACGAGACCTTTTCTCTTACATCCTGCAGGTTATGCACATTCATACGTACAGTCTTTCATGTGTGGTTGGTTGCATTTTCGTTTAAATTAAATTCTCAATGACGGAAATGCGGCCCACGAGGAATGCTTACGACGCCGATGCCGTGACAACTGAAATATCTCAATGTAAATTTACGGATTTCTATTGTTTCTCGCTTCTTATAAATATTCCTCCTCTCAGTGCCGGTACATTTATCCATTATCCATGAAACGAAGTAAAATTAAACAAATGTTAAATTGGATGCCTTATACATATTGAAGAAGAATTAATCTATTGAACATGAATGTATTCAACTTTATACTTGTAATTATTACTGTTATCATTAATTACCTTTTTCCACAAGGTTTATATGCTTAATCATGTATTTAAATGTTATCCTAGTAGTGCTCTCTGCAGTAATATGTACGGCTGTATTACGAATTTCAACCTTACAATGAGTTTTTTTATTTTTTGTTTTGCCTGTCATCATTGTATAATTAATTCGATTTTGTGTATTGAGTTTCATCATTGTATTATTAATCTAATTTTTGAATTTCAAAATTGTATTAATTTGAAAAATTATACTTCATTATCTCAGGGGCTGAGAGTAACCCACGATAATAAACGTTGTTATTATTGTTATTATTATCCAAACTGTGGCTACCGTGCTGAAAATGAAGCGAATGAAAATAGGCCGTTACGTAAACGCGAAATCAGTGAAAATGGCCGCTGAACGTTCAAATATATTTAATTAAACTCTTCTTGGACCCATTATCTCATATTTTAAAAGAAATTTCAGACAAGCATAGTATTTCCTTACAACGGAGCTTGCTTTAATAGAAAGACGATTTGATCAGGTTGTTCACGAGTTTTCGAGAGAATAATTTTTTCTCTCTCACTTTTTTGATTCTTTTGGGTAGTTCACGCGCAGTTTTCAGATCTCCAACTCCAATGCTTATAGGATTATTTACTTTGCATGTCACGGATAATTTACTATGCCTTATTGATTGCACACACTGTTAGCCACTTGAATGAATTGATAATTAACCTCAAAATCTAGATCTGATTTACATTTTGTGCCATGAAGTGAATATTTGTGACGGAGCGATCAATTTTCGAGAAAGACTTAGGTTTAATGTAGTCAAAATGTGGTTGCAGGCAGTAAAAAGCCACGCTCCATTATTTTTAAGTGGTCCCTTTTCGACATTAAAATAAATGCAAAGCTTGTCTTGCATGAGGGTGCGAGCGGATTTATAGTTAAAGGCATCAGTAATAACGAAATAAAACCTTTTAGTCATCCTTATTTAACAATAAAAGTTAATACTATGTTAGGCTAAAATAATCTGAATTGCTTTACATAAGGAGTACTACACAAAGAGGTTCAGAGGCATGATCTATTAATATGCTGAAACTTTAAGATAGTACTGGCTTTCCAAACTTGATATTCAAGGTGGTTTCTGAGAATTAAATAGACAGATCTTTCGATCAAAAATGAGAATGTTATGCATATTAAAAAAGAAGAGATCTATGTGAAAATCTTTTAGCTACAAGAGTCAGGTGAATTGGTCACTTTTTGAAAAACCTTGCATGCGGAAGTTAAATTTTATTTGAGATAAACCTCAAAAGCAAGACTGAGGGACACTTATGGGCATAAAGGTAACATTAAGAACAGAAGGGCTTAAAGAACTCTTGGAGTACCAGGAGAAAGAGTTAATTTAAGGGCTTCAATCTACCAATCATAGGTTTTAATAACTTATGATGAGTTACAAGTTCCCATGCCGGCGATACACGATGTTAGGGAGAGCTGACGAAGAAATTCTTGAGGCCGTCGTGGTTGGAAAAGCGAAAAAGACTTTCCGAAGAACATGATTTACCTATTGTCTCTCTTTCCGCTTCCATTGGAATCCTGATCTATCACAGAGCGAAGTCAATAAATCTATGTCGATTTAAGGAAATCAGGAAATTCCCTTTTTCCCTCATAAAATGCCGTAGGGCTAAGTAAATAAGTTAATGTGGGGAATGATTTGGAGAAAATTTGAAATTAAAATCAAAGGGTCTACACGCTAGCTATCCTCTCTCATAGATCTAAGGTAAATAGATGACTCCTCTGTGATCTAGCATAAGTGTTCTCCTAAATATATTTAAAAAATTTCCTCTAACTACGCTCCACAGGCATCCTTTTGAATGTTGACAACATGCTTTTCATCTCTCGTCATATGGAATTATGTATATGACAATAATAATTTTGAGACCTTAATAAAAAATACTACACGTTCAAAGGGAGTAATGGCAAGAGGCAAAATCATATTCACGTCCGTGGTAAATGAGTTCCCATTTCCCTTCAAAAAACCTTAGACGAAAAAAAAGACTTCATTATTAAGCGCTTCTTATAAAGGGATCTAGAATGGATTTTACTGCCTCTTGTCGTATTTTTTTGAGAAAGAATAATATCCATTCTTTATTTAGCCTTCCCCAGAAAAAGCGATGCAAAATGTCATATTACAAAGACTTTCTTCGGAGAGGATGAGGTTTTGCATATTTACCGCCTATTTCCCTCATTCCTTTCCGCAGCATCGCCCCAACACGCGAGCTGCCTCCTCATGATTTACTTTTCCTCTGTGATTTAAAAGGCGAAGGATTTTCTGTGCATTTTATTTTCTCGCGAGGCTAGACATGAAACATCGTAGTATTAGCATCACAGAAATTACGATGGTGTTCCAATTTTAAAACGAATATTTTGGCTCTTGTCTTTCTCTGGAATATAAGAATAATTTTCATGCCGCCGAGATAACAACTTTGGAAAAACTGTTGTAGTGGAGTGAGATAAAAGAAGAAATTTCTCCAAAAACATGATTTTCATCAAGAATTCGGGTCATTTGAAGTATATAAAGACTTGGGGGGAATGTGATCGTTAAATATTTTTTTCTAGCAATGAATGATCATACTGCATGCTGTTACATCTAGTTTTTTAGTATCATGTATACTCGATTGCGTTCCGTAACACAGTTATGTGATATTCTCGCGTAATAAAGCGATTCAACCATTAATTTAACTTTTGTGTATTATTCTTTCCATTAGTGATAATAAGTTTCAATGGAGTGAAAACAAAGCATATCTATCTCTTTTTTCGAATAAATTGCCATAAGAAAACTTCGGCCTAACCGGGAATCAAACCATGGACCTTTGGTATGCCGGACTAATGCGCAGACCACTACGCTATTCAGGCTTTCTAATTCTCATGGCAATTCTGGTGGATACAAGGCAACTAGATATTAGACCCTTGTGGTCCATCAAAGATGGCAATGCAAGGTAGAAGATGACTTCAAAAAAGCCACAACCACGGGTCAGTATCCTTCACCAGCACTTATGCCGTGCTTATCCAATTGAAAATATTCAAAAATGGCGGGTGAATTTTTTTTTGAAGAAATTGCCATGAGAAAAATTCACCCGCCATTTTTTAATATTTTCACATCCTTCTCCATGTTTTAATAGTAAATGTAATGAACAGGTGCCTGTTTTCCGAAAATTACGATGCCATCTCTATGCGACCCATCCGCAATGTTGATGAAAATGTATATTTTAACAATTTCTTCAAATATCCTGTTGTGATGACTGTTTCAGTGTGGTAATATCGCGACAAATATTTTAATGACCTCAAATATTTCGCTTTAGATCATGGCTGATTAGTAGCCTTGGCACCGTATGCAATCTCTTGAAGTCGAATGTATAGAGCAAAAGGCAGACAAAACATTCTTCGGATTCAGTGTGAACTATATGAGCTGGGGATATGGTGGGTATAACATAATTATAACGCTTCGGCGAATTTCATGCTGCGTCAGAAAAATGAGGGGGTACTTTCTAATATGCTGCTATGTAGACCATTTTAATACTGGTAGATATCTCAATTTTTACTCATCATATCGTTTCACAAGTTAACTGTTTTTGGCGCGTATTTAAAAGTAAGTAATTTATGCTATCCCAAGGTGACTGCTTCGCCTTGTAATTTTTGTTACAAATGAGCTGTAATTCATATAGTACTGTTTAATTTACATAATTGACGCTGCTGCATCCGGAAGTGAGCGTATTTTTGATTTAATCTGTCGGGAGTACTACCCGGAAACCTTAAGGAATGAGTTCTAATGGCTTAGATATTAATAACCATCTGCTGGCCGACAAGAATGCCCATGTTTGATTGCCTTAAGCAATAAAATGTGAGTTAATACACCCAAATTGTTTACCCAATTTAATAAATAATAACCATGACGGATTGAAACTGCGATTCTAAATATTTAATTGAGTGCCGTACTTACTCGGTTAATCCTCCCTCAGCTAGCAAAATCAATATCCTATGCCTTTATGGCTTAACTATCTTACATTCAATACACTTTGCAGTCGCACAAATTTGTTCCAGCTTCTGTAATTAATGTCTTTCTGCTTGATATTTAGACCATTCCTTATATTTATGGAAAATAATTTTCAATATATACCTTATTCTAATAGCTAATGTTTATTTCAGCCTTTGGCTTTAAATACTGTTCCATTGGGCACCTTTTTTCAGACACCCTTATTAATATAAAAGTATGTTCCTATTACCCGTAATATTGAATGATATTTACCTTAAGCAACACATGTTTTTCAGGCGTATAAACATCTATCCTTGCTATGCAAGTTTATTTATTAAAGGACCCTAAAAATGGACCAGAGTACTTCGCTTCCCGGTTTTGAAACCTTACATATACCATTTCGTAATCAGTAGGCTAAATTATTTTCATGTGAATAGATGGTCTAAATGTATAATCTCATCAATGATATCACACATTTTTGATATATTTTCCAACCTTATCTAGTTCATTTCAAACATTTCTCAATGTTAAAGGTTAAAGATACTATTAACAGCATTTGATAGGAATGGTGTTTCCTGGTGTTTACGATAACTCTCTCGCATTAATGGTTGGAGTATTCTGCTGGGAAAATATTCCATCACAAAACAGACAGAATCTCTAAAGGAAAATGTATCCATCCCATACAAGTCACGTCATGTTCGGTGATATCACCCCGAAGTATTGCGAACCGCAAATTTTTAGAAACACACCCTATTCTCGAGATGGGTGGAACGAACATTTTTTGCATCCCACATGCTTAGAGAGAGCGGGGAGGGGGGGCGGGGAGGAGAGATCAGAAAGTGACTAAGATCTGCGGGCGAAGGAGAACTTTCAGTGTTGACCGCGTTTACCGATGAGTAGTAACACTTACCGGTATATAGAAGACCTCTTGTCTTCTGTATCAAGTTCACCACTAGTGCTATACACGAACAGAAAGTTGAAGTAGAAGGGTGGCATCAAGGCTGGGGAAAACTGACTTGCGGACGGGAGGAAGATTTATATTTTGGAAGGTTGTGGCCCCTGAGGTAAATTTCTAATTTTGTGACATTCGTTTGCTGGGTTTCAGTGGCAATAATCTTTGGAAACGTTCCCTTTTTCCAGGCAATGGGAGAGAGGCTGAACTCTGAGGCATAAAGTATGCTAAACAGACGTTCATTCAAGTAAAGGCAATTCTTTTTCACTCGGTACAAAAAGTACCACTATCAAATGAGGGTATTCCGATCTATAGTAAGCCGATGGTCAGTGAACTTAGGAATATTTTGCGGATAACAAAGGCTATATTTTAACGAGTAGTATCATAGTCTATTTACGTACTGACAAGAATTACTATACAATAAATATAGTAAAATGCGCAAAAAAGGGTTCTGCATTTATGAAATTCCGGTGGAATTTGCATAGCTAGTTTTAAACCTAATCTCCTACTTACAAAAATGTTCCATAAATATTTTCCAACCAAGTCCAAATAAACCCTCAAAGTTAAGCATAAAACCTTAAATTTTACAAGACTAGTGATATATTAGCCGCCTCATTTTGGGTAATATGCTTAATGCCTAAACAAACAAGGTTAAATACAATTACCGCTCTTATACAATATACTGTTGGGCTTCAAAATTTATTGATGGCTACATTTATTATTCACTTTTCGACATTTTACTTACCCCAACGATAAATATTTGGGCTTTGTTTATCCAAAAAAGTTCGTTTGAAAATGTTATTTTACTTCTCATTAAGAATGCTGACTATTAATATCTGGCTGCGCAAAGGCATCTCTTCCTTCATTCTAATTTCTTCTTCATCTCCTCAATTGTGAGGTTTGTAGGCATTTAAATCTTTCTTTCCAGAGCAAGTCACTTCATTTCTGCGTCTCTCCTTCCTCCTCAAATCCCATTCAGGAATTCCTGGATAGGCCTTCTTCTTCCTGCATGTCCCTCCACTATTTCTTCCATCATTATTGATAATGCCGAACCTATATTCATTGTTAAGGTGAGATTATATGTTCAATTTATGTTTTTTATTTATATGCACAAATTTATAGGTCCAACATGAATTGTTAATTAATAACATGTTATTACTCTTATTCTTAAGCCTCGTATTAAATTGGAATATAAACCGTTTATTCACCATCAATAACATTTACAGACATTTTATTTTTGAAAAAAATTATGATGGGTTTCCAATATTAGACAGTGAAACAACCTATACAAGATATCTACAAAAAATAAGATCCGCATGCCTTGGCATTTCCCCGTCATCTGTTACTGGTTATAAGCGTCAGATAAAATTAGTTGTGATATCTGGCGTGAGAATCTTCCTCTAACTTCCCTTATTGTCACGAGTATTCCTTGGTGAGATAGCTGTACTGCGTAACCTTTGGTAACATCCCACAGCTTTCCGACACTGTTATATCAGAATATTTTCTCTCTTCCTCCGAGATGCCACTCTATGGCTTCTATAGGCAGAGAATATTCGACAAGGTTTTGGTTTCAGCCATTTTTTGCTTATCCCATAAATAATATTGTTTGCTTATAATCTACGTTAGCATGCAAATCCTTTACAAACCATCGTACGATAATACACAGTAAAACAACTTATTTTGATTCAAAGGTACGCAATTAATGGGCGACGTGAAATGCTTAAACATTCGTTGCAACAACCCAGTGCACATATTGTTTTGGTTCAAGTTTTATTTTTCCGGGAGCCCGTGAATTACATCTGTTAATTGGATTATCTGGGTCCATTACATTTCACAAATGTGTCGAGAGCACTTCCCGTGAATATTTTCCCATTTGAATTTGTGCAAAAAACCCTCACGAACGATGAAGGGATATTGACGCATTTTTATCTGATTGGAGATGGATTTGAAGCGTAATTACATTCAAGGACGGATAGGGAATTGATAATTCCCTTAGGGTTTTGCGGTATATGTAATTACGTAGCTTTATTCATTTGTCCAAGGATTCATTAAATGGTAATGAAACTGGAAATGAGACTGAGCATTGACCATGTTTACGTTTTTCGATGGAAATCATCCTTCATTTACGTAAGCAATGGGGTGATAAACAACGATGAAAGGAGAGGAAATATTTTTGTAAAACGGTAAAAGCATATTTTTCAGACTGTGGAATTTCATTTTGTATTTACGTGATGGTGGTGAGCTTGAAATGCATTCAATCTGCCTCATTCTCCTTGTTTCCCTGTCAACTATTTTTGTGTATTTGGTGCGCTGGAAATCGATAATTTAAATTATCTCTTTTTTAACGTGATATTAACATCCTTTATTTATTTTCTCTGTAAACCAATGTTAAGCGGTATACTGCTTCTCACTTAAACAGCTCAGCTCAGATTATATCAAGTCTTCTCTTTCCTTGACGTTGCACATACTCAGAACCCGCAAGGTTTTATGTAACTTTGCCTTAAAATAATATCTTATTACAATTCAAGTGGTTTTTGTTATTTAAAATAGTTTTTAAAAAGCGCCTGTCTCCATAATATATATCCTAAAAGAGATTGCGATTAATTCCTCACCTAATCAAATCATTTTTATTCAACTAAATGCACAAATCACTACCCAATACAGTTATTGATAACTTGGAGGAAGTACATGCTAGAAAGATGTTTCTCGAGTGACAAAAATGAATATTTATGTAAAAATTGGACCCCGTCGTGGTGGATTGTCCCTCGATAGTAGTCATACGTATTCATTTAACGCATTATTTTTTAGTTCTACCAAAGTTCTACCCTACTCTATAGTTGCTGTATTGTATGTAGCTATGCATAGTTTAAGTTCTATTTCTAGTTCCGACATCACGGGTTGTGACATCTAGAAATAACTATCTCCTCTTTCGTAGCCAACCTGGATATTCCATTCACGTCGTGTATTGTGTTTAAATTGCGCCCGGTGGGATAGGGGAAAGATCCGTTACCACTCCCTCCACCTCACTTTCCCCGTCGTCAAGAGCTCACACTTTACGAGAGTCAATACCCACCCCCGCGCGATCTGGTGGCACATGCATGTCAAGAACACACATTTGTTGCGCTCGTGTCGGCTCAGTACTTTTTGGAGTCCTGTCCTCAGCAGTACGAGTGGATTTGATCTCTGCCCAAGTGTTACGTCGGTTAGTAATCACGTATTGACACGCTCATTCCCTTGTTTGGGTCTGTTCAAATTATAGCTGGTCGACACTGCACGCATGGCTGCAATTGAGTGGTCGTTATACGTCCGCAAAGGTAGTGACAATCTTCATAGCCCGCAGTAAAAAACAAACTGATGAAAGTGTCAGCGCCGGACATCGAGTATTTGTCAGCGTTACTCGTATAACCGTTGCCGAAAACAACGTCAATGGCCTTATACATCGGGATATTTAATGATTTGCAACGGGAAAACGCACCAAAAAACTTGCTACGTGTGGTAAAGAAACCACCTATGATTGGGATCCAACCCCGCTGCCACTAGGGAAAAGGATCAGAACGAACTAAAGTTATATTTGATAGATGAATACCGGCTGTTGAGTTAAATAATAGATACATAAGAGTAAAATTCGCGAATTTGAAAGAAGAAAGATACAAAGTCTAAATAATGGGTATATGAAAGGAATCGAAATAATGGCTTTCCATCTTTTTGGTTCTCTCTCGTGGATGTCGCTTCCTCAGACAAAAGTTTCCCCAGGTATCCTTGGCATCTTTAGGTCTAAGAATTCACAGACGACTTTTTACCGTCCGTTATATGTATTTCGTACTAATATGTATCTGGCATCTTTATCGTGAATCCGCCTTTATTAGAAGCGCTGGTGGCGACACTATGGTACACGATGAAGGACTCACTGTGGGGGAGTCTCTATAAGATGAAGACGACAACGTAACATCACCACATCACTTAAGGATCAGAATCAAAACCATTCAGTGTCTGACTGATTTGGTTATATTCAACAGAACGAGAATATGAGTGGTAACAGAGCTTTTTAATTAGGCTAGGGACACACGTAATAAAAGTTCGACTCTTGGGGCCTTATAAAGGTTCCCTATTCGGCAAAGTTTTGGAAATATGAACCTCAAAATTAACATAAGTTTGGACTCACAGCCTTGAATATTCCAAATTGGAACATTCAAAATGTGAGGTTTTTTCGGGTCTGCGACGTTACACCAACGAATTGCTAAGTTTCGACTGCATTAAGTTCTTACGGAATAATCCTTATGCATAACCGGTCGAACTTTGGAAATTCCGTGGATATGATGTCAGAGTAAGAAATTTTCTTGCCCCCAGATAAATTCAGATTACATAATGTTATTCATTGCTACACTTTTCGGATAATTCTGGCTTATAAAATTATTTTTCTAGTAAGATCGCTAAGGAGGCTTCCGCAGTTTTCTCGTTTATCAGAATTTTTCGGATTCTTCCCGCGTTGCAGCACTTTAATGGACGACCATTTCGCCGACATTTCAATCGGCGTCATCAGGCCAAGACTATTGCTGTCGTGTTGCGTTAGAATGTCTTCACGCCCCAAAGAATTGCAAAAACTCCACTGGCGTCATGATTCTTCAGGTGGTTGGAGCGATTATCGTTTACGTACAGATTTGTATTAAACTTTGAATTTTTTATTAGTAATATATATATAGATAACTGCGAAAAAATGCTTGTTATCGATTTGTTATCTTAGCAATTTAATGGTGTTTTTTCTCTCTTTTTGGTATTTATACTGTCGTATTCCATTTGGGAACCACAGGGGGAAAAACGTAACTCTGGTAGACCGCCATGTCACTCAGATGCGCACTCGAGCCTATTATTGTCTTTTGCGCAGCAATGCTTGTCATCTCAAATAATTGTAATGTCTTCGTGAATTCCCTTTGTCTTTCAAATTAGGGCGAGGAAGAGACTCATATTTTTGGCGGGAGACTATCGCTTTGATCAGCCGCAAAAAGTGCCGGAACCTCCTTCTTCTGGTATTGAGTATTTCATCGCGAACAGTTTTATGTCTTTATGGGCCTTTCCAACGTGGCCCAAATATTAGGTGGGGACGGAGGGTTTTCTGCGTGTGTCACTTCTAGAACGATTTTGGTGTGACTAAATATGGCCTACTAAGATGGTCGCAAATTGCGCAGTTAGGAAGTCTTTTCCTGCCAAGTCGTCATTCGAGCATCCAGTTTTTTACAAAAACGGATTCAATTCTTTCATCATTTACATGACAACATGCTTGGTTATTTACAAATTCTAAATAGATCTACTTCAGTGAAGTGTGGTCAAAGAATTATTCCTCGACTCATTTTAAGTTACTAAAATGTTCATTCAATGACTCACAATTCGCGCACCATCCACCGTAAATTATTGCTTGCACGTGTGTCCTTACTTTATGTTGCGAATCAGTGACCCTTTCCGGTGGATACCAAAATATTTACATTGCAGCAACTTCAGAGAACGGTCAATGGCGCAATACTCTGTTCTTGGTAAGGTGAAAATCTCTCCCTCTCCGCTTCTTTTCTTCGTTTCGTTGTTTTATGTACGCTCGAGCGGGATTACGAATTTTATTGTTGGTTTGAATTGAGTTAATCCTATTTGTACCTACGCTTTTTCTTCCTTTGCAGCCGTTTCTCTTCTGCGTGTTAGGTGTAGACATCATTTATTCTAAGAGACCAAAGGAAGCCTTGTCTTTACCTTGACTTTAATTCACTCGGAGCATAAAGAGATGCTACACGCCATTGGTCTAATTTTATTTTCTCACCGTCGACTTTGGGTAACACTCATTTAGTATTCCGGTTTGCGTGAGAGCAAAGGCATGAGGTATTCCTAAGCGTTATGTTAGCCCTGAATTCATTTCTCAGCACTCTTTAAATCCAATATTCCTCTCACGGTTTTAGAAATTACATCTGGTCTTATGTTGGCTGTCTCTTTATACCCGACTCTTTTTCCACCTAATTTTCTGATGCGGTGTTTATTCCCTTGGTATGTAATATACGTCCCTTCCGTGCGGTTTTGCAAAACTTGGTGCGCAGTGTATAGTCAAGTTTAAAGCTCATCTTTCATCATTTCACTCCTCATTCTTTTTATTTCGTATCACGTGTCCGTCTTAATTTTGCATAAAACAACAGATATATATCTTCCTCGTTCCTTGTAGGATCCCGCATATTAGCGCAGCCTTCTTCATTCGCGCTCTTGAATTTGGTGGCGAAGTGTGACAAATGACTCTTTGAAAACATTTGGTCGTCACTTGTTTGGTAATATACGCCTCAATATTTGGTAAACGTAGCTTATTTATGCATCTTTTATGGGGAAATTTCTCCGAGAAACACGGATTAAACCTCATTTGTTATAAGGATATTATGTTCGTAAATGGGTTCGTATGGCTGTTATCTTCGAGACTGTGCTACAATGTGAATTTGTTTTTAAATTGTTACTTTTTTGTATATAATTCTTTGCGAGAATTTGGGAATTGGAGAGTAACGAGGAAACTACGGGTCGAGCTTAACAGAGTAGTTACATTCTTTGAATATCTGTCTTCTGCTGAAAAAATATTTACTGTTGCGTGAAAAGATATATAAGGATATGTACGGATATATGTATCAGGTCAACTCTATAAGTTGGCTATTTTTAGGAGAAATGATGCGGCAAAAATTGAATAGAGAAATGTTTTCATTAGATACATTCATTGCTCTTTGCCATCATTTTAATTGTAAATGTAAGAAAATAAATTTATTTAAGAAATATTTAAATATATTTGCGATTATGGAAGTTCCATTAGGAAACATACCTAAGAATTACATAAAAGTACGTGGAAACTAATTACTTTGCGTCCTCATTAACGTGTACCAATTTTAAAGGTTAGCGTAATTTATTAAGCTTATGGTATTTAATACAGAGGTGAATTTAATTATTAACGCATAGCCTCTTTTTCTACCATCTAATGCATTGCTGATCTTTGGTATTTATTTCTTCTGATGTCACGTATTATTACGTAAACAACTGGA